>VZTO01026169.1:31813-76550 GCA_013400615.1 Syrrhaptes paradoxus
ATTTAGACTAGACATTAGGAAGAAATTTTTCACTATGAGGGTGGTGAGACACTGGAACAGGTTGCCCAGGGAGGTTGTGGATGCCCCATCCCTGGAGGTGTTCAAGGCCAGGCTAGATGAGGCTTTGAGCAACCTGGTCTAGTGGAGGGTGTCCCTGCCTATGGCAGGGGGTTTGGAACTTGATGATCTTTAAGGCCCCTTCCAACCCAAACCATTCTATGATTTTATGATTCTATGATTTCAATGGCAACTTAATAGAGTGGAACATTTTAAACTATACATACATTAATATGTACTACAACGCCTTGTTGCTTACAGAAGAAACTGAATTTTCTCCAGAGTGAATGTCAATTCTCTTTAATGAATGCCCTTTTATCCCCAACCATTTCTTTTTTCTTTACCTTTTTCCTAGAATTTTAGTGAGAGAGTTCCCAAACAGTTTTATTACTGTTGGCTTGGAGCTACACCCCATTGCATCTCTTACGCTTCTTTCATATTCTCATTCCCCCCCGACTTCTCTACAACACTCTTCTCAATACACTTTCTCTGATCTTATTAAGAACTATAACTTCTGTTGTGCATTAGTTTTTTCTGTCTGGTTCGTTAAATAAGTATATGTTGAAAGGGATTGTATTTAAATGTCCTGAATTTCTTCCTCTTTGTTTGATCAGATGAGTAACCTTGTTGCCTCTCAAATCATGAATTACGCTGACGTCAGTTCCCGCGCTAACTCAATTGAAAAGTGGGTAGCAGTGGCAGATATTTGTCGATGTATGCACAATTATAATGGTGTGTTAGAAATCACGTCAGCCTTGAACAGAAGTGCAATCTACAGACTTAAGAAAACTTGGAGTAAAGTATCCAAACAGGTAAAAAAGATGTAATTATGGGTAGGGAATTTCTAAATTTCCTTGGTCAGACTGTTGTTCAGAGAACAATGTGTTCAGATAGGATTCCTCCCATAAGTATTTCTACTTTTACAATACTCTGAAAATTTGCTGGAAGCACCAAGTGGTACTGGTATTTGATGTCAATGTCTTTCTTGTTTCATTTATCCTTTTTAAAATATCATTAATTAAATATCTGTGGGAACAAACTGATTTCAACAGAATTAGCATGTGCCTAAGACTGTGACTTGAGCCTGAAGTATTGAAATATTTGAGAAAACTAAATTTAGATATTTTTAGATATACCCATGTAGGTGGCTACTAGCTGTAACTAATGTCTGCTCAGGTGCCTAAAATAGGAGTCATATTTCCCTGCCTTTGCAGAAAGTCAGTAGAAAGGTCAGCACTTCTTAAGGTGGGGAGGTTTTTGCTACCTAGTAAGAGTCTGTAAATGACAGGTCTTCTTTCTCATTTAGGGGCCCAAGTTTAAACGCAGTGAATACCTTACTTTAACCCTTACCTTGCTGTGAGAATGAGTGCCAATAACAGAAATAAGACAAAAAAAAAAAAAAAAGCTAGCCTAGCAATTCTTCGGAGAAATTGGCTGAATTATTTAAATCTCAGCTTTCTACTATTTCAAAAAAAAGAGTGAATGTTTTAGTATGGTGAAATAACACAGCCAAAGAGGTCATTAGAAGCCGGTAAGCTAGGCAGCATTTGGATACAGACTTTACTCCAGCTAATTGGAAGATTTCAGGTTGCCCATTTTAGATCTGACTAATTGGCATGCAAAAGTGGGCTTTTTTCATTGCATTTACTCCTCCGTATGTTTCTGCAGCTTTTGCAAAGCACTCAAGTGGCCACTTAAAATACATTCTGACTGCACTGTCTTCTCCAGTCAGCTTTTTCTCAGCTGTTTTGTAGCTGATCCTATGTTATTTTATTTAAAATTACATTAAAAATCCTTTCAATACAAACTGTTATATCGGAGTTCACCTCCAAAAAGTTTTATGTTTAGAATTTGTTTGAATTTAAAATTTCTCAATTAAAAAAAAAAAAAAGCCAACAGATTAATGTTGTTGCACAGTTCTCCAGTACTTATTGGAAATGTAATCTCAGTGTTTCATCAGCCTGCTATTTAGAAGAAAAAGAAGGTGTCTGGTTCTGCCTACAGCTTTCTCTTAATTGGAAATTCAGTTTCAAAAATGACAAATACCTCATTATTCTCTATCCTATCTCAAGTTAATAGTGTAAATAGACTGAAAAGCAAATTTATTTCACTTACGAAGTAACCAGGCTTTGATAATGCCGACTGAAAGTAATTTCTGTAAGACAGTAATATGTTTTCAAATATATACCAATCTTTTATCAGAAACTTGTAGACAAAACCAGCTTCGTGCAAGGTGCAAGACAGTAAACATCCTCAGCAACATGTAAAATCAAGTCTCTAATGTTCTTGTATACTCAGTAAACTGAATTGCTGACCATTAATTTGATGAACTTGTGTTTTTTCCTAATTTTTCAGGCTAATATTAGCATAGATACAGATTCTGGGTATCACTCAAAGGAAAATCTTTAATGGTGCCTCATCTCCATTTTCAGAACTATACTAGGAACTACAATGAAACTAAATTCCTAATGCCTGTGTTATTACTTTTGAAAAGTTGCTAATTGAATACACCTTTTCTAAAATCCAGTCTCAGTCATTTGTGTCCAACAGCAATGACATTTGTAATGCATTTTCTTTCTAGACAAAAGCTCTCATGGACAAGCTTCAGAAGACTGTATCATCTGAAGGAAGATTTAAAAATCTTAGAGAAACACTCAAAAAGTATGCTTATCTACACTATAAAATTGTGTTTTGTTATAAGCAGTGGATAGTACATGTTAATGATGAATTGGCTTTGATTAATCTTTAATAATTAATATAATATTGGAGAATATTTTTACCTAATAACCTATTAAATTCTAGTTTTATTCTATTTGGCATTATTGTTTTGCTGAATATCACATTATTTAGTGCCCGTAATAGATAAATACAGTATCTCCAGAGAATTACTGAAACAAATTAAACTATTGTTCTGTGTGAATGTTCCCTGTTGGGGTTTTACTTACTCTGATAAACTTTTTAAATAAGTGTGAAGCTAGGTTTATAAATAAAAGTTCTCATTCAAAAACAGGATTCCAAAGAGTCCTTTTTCCAGGTAAGAAATTTAGGACTTAAGGATAAGCTTGAGTAAGATCAAAGATCCGTTCACCCCTTTATCTTGTTTCTGCCAGTGGCCAGTAGTTGATGAGAGGAATGTAGGAACAGGTCAAATGCACAGTGTTATTTCCTCTCCTATACCCTCCCAGCCCCCTGTAGTCTGCAACTCTGGACAACAGCCTGTTTTTTTGTACAGTTCTCCTTGACTAATTTTTTCTTTAATTTATTTGTAATTTTAGTATCCAAGATATCCTGTGGTAAGGGTTCTACAATTTATGTATTGACTCCAATTGCACGCATACAAGACCTGTATGCATGCAAGTTCTGTCATTAGAAGTAGGCTTTCCAGGACTGAGTTCTACAACTACTTTAAATGATCTTGAGATAAACAAAGAATTGTACTACTAAAATAATTACTGGAATGTTTCAAAATATACATAGTTCAAGTTAGTCAATTTTTATTTAACAGGTATTGTTGTGGAGCTAATAACTGTTTTAAAAATGTTTTTACTCATGAGATATAAGCTGTCACTTTATACACCTTTTAGTTAATACATTGCTTGCCTGCGTACAACAACCACCCTCATAATATAAAAAATAGACGGAATGAAGTGCACTGCTAAGCACAGTCAGCAGTCTGCCTAAGTCTGCCTAAGTTAACATTAAAGCTATCATCCTGTTTTTTTCTTATGCTTGAGCTTCAGAAAACCAAGTTTGCTATTTCTGCTGAGGCAAGACTCAGTGAGCATGGAGCAGTGATTATTGCATTAGGGAAGCAACAGTCATTATCCCATTCCTCCTGTCCCTCCAAGAAAAGAAAATCCCTATTCTCTAGGGTCTGTGTTCCCAGTTTTTCAGATCATCTTTGCTACCTCTCTGTCTTCCTCTTTGTGTTCACTTTTGAGAAAGTCTGAACAGACTTTGAAAGAATGGTATGTACATACATGCATAGACATACGCTTATGTATATACATGCATATGTATATGTATATGTATGCATATATGCATGTATATACATATATATGTATACATCTCTCTGCATGCACTTGCATACATGTACCTTTGCTGTACTAGGATGCATACATGACCGCAGAATATGAACTGCCCAGAAGCACATCCATGTGCATTTTCAGCTTGTGTATAGGATCTATTTCTGAGATTGTCTGTCAGCCAGGATTGAAATATGCTTGAAGGTGTTCTCTGATTCCAGAGGGCACCTGCTCTTCCTCTCACTCCATCACATTACCATTCCACCTTTTGCTAAAGGATATCTGCCGTTGACATTAGATATTTGACAGAATACATTCAGCTTGTCATAGGCAGAGCAACTACAACACAAGCTGTTTGTCTTACAAAAGAATGTGACCCATTGTTTAGAAGTATGTGAAGTAATAAAGAGTTTATGTAAGTTACAAAAAAAAGTTAGTTTGCAAATGTAGTTATAGGCAAATATGCTGATTTCTTTTTTTCACAGCTGTAACCCACCTGCCGTTCCCTATCTTGGAATGTACCTGACAGACCTGGCATTCATTGAAGAAGGAACACCAAACTTCACCGAAGAAGGTCTTGTTAATTTTTCCAAAATGAGAATGGTAATTTTCAGTTCCTTCTATGCTTTCCCAACAGGTGTTTAATTATATGAGTTAATTATTGATTTAAGTATAACTCCTTTGAATTTAACTTCTAAGAGGTACAAGTATATTGGCATCCTGCAAGGCCATTACTTGACCCAGTCTTCTATCACCACCTTGTGGTAAACTGAGCATTTTCCAATTTGTTGTCTGAGAAGTGACAGACGGAAAAAGCAGCTGTCTGAAGCTTGTGAATGGAAATAACCAAATTAAAGGAACATAGTGATTCACCAGAAAGCAGTAGTCACAATCTTCTTTTTCAAGTGTGCTAGGGTCTATCTAAAAAAGCATTTTAAACTTGATTTCTCTCCAATTACCTTGTAATGTTTTGTAACAACAACTCAGAGAGAAGCATAGAAATTTCTCTTCTAATCTCAGGGTAATGCCCTTCTTCTGGTAAAACATTGCAGCAGTCACTGGAGGCAAAGAGAAGAGAGGTTATCAGTATAGGGAGAGGAGAGGTGAGGTGGTTCCCTTGAGACTGACTGAACAATAAACAGTTAATTTAGGAAAGGGAAATCCTGTTAGGAGATGGTCTGTGCCCTTCCCTTTCCTCTCCCCAGGGTAAGTGGCATAATTTGGTGCAAAATTCTTGCCTTCTGTGTCCTAAATGAAGTCAAAGTACAGTTCTGCTTACTCATATACTTGTATTCTTTTAAAGATCTCACATATTATCAGGGAAATACGCCAGTTCCAGCAGACCTCCTACCGCATAGAGCATCAGCAGAAGGTAAGGCACTAGATACTGATAGACACTGATACCTACTAATGAACTGAGAGCTGCTGTAGCTATTTTAAGGTATTGTTGAAAGCTGAAAGCTGAAATCTATGTATTCTGCTCCCACACACAGAGGAAAGGACAGACAGGAATATGGACAGTTACTCCGGGGCTGTAATATCCCCACCCGTCAGACACCCTTTCTTTGATGCTGTATGCAGAAGCAAGCTTTTTCCTCCTTCTCTGGAAGCTCTCTCAGGATTGCAGCCTTCATGGGTCTGGGGTACAAAGAGACAAGTTCAAAGGGAAACGTGTTTTCCCTGCCCAGCTGGAAGCATAATTCCCCAGGGAATCCCAGAGTCCTGGGATTAGGGGACAGGAGACAGCCAAAGCATCTGCTGATGTTGTGTGTATCCGGCAATTCTTTTCCCCTTGTCCCTCATGGCAGCAATGAAAATTTGGCCAAAGTCAGTCTGTGTCTCAAAGAACATTTCATCTCAGACTCCAGAAGAGCAACATGATTCCTAGAGTGCTGCTGGTTGCAGCTGAGGAGCTTTACACCGTTCAAAAGAGCTGGTTTGTTTCTCGAGGAAACAACATGAGGGAATCTCAGGATCCAAAATGGGCTGAAGGGGAAAAGGAAAGCAGAGAAATTTTTTTGGACGTAACATATAGTCTGTTCATCTGTGTTTTCCCCATTCCAGGTCACTCACTATTTACTTGACAAGACACTCATCATTGATGAAGATTCCTTGTATGAGCTTTCCCTAAAGATTGAACCCAGACTCCCTGCCTGAAGAGCCACCTTTGCCTCAGAGTTCACAGAAAGCTTTAGTGCAATGAACAAAATCATGCATACCAAGTCCTAAAGACAGCAAGGGAAACACTGAGAAGAATGCAAGCTCTCTTTTCCAATAAGAGATACAGAGCCTCACAGCATTTCCCTCTCAGGCAACAAAAATGAGCTTTGGAGGTGGAAGACAAAGATGCTTCCTACAAGGATTAAGCGATTGCTGCTTTGAAAATATAATGTTTTGCAGTAGGGACTATGAATTTAATGGAAAATGGGGGACTTTCCTGTGAACGGGTATTCATTGTAGCCATCCTATGTGACAAATTAAGGAGACATTTAAATGGTGGTAATACATGCAAGTATATTAAGGTAAATGAACAAAATGAGACAGCTGTAACGTGGTTGGGGTTGATGGCTAACTATGCATTAACTGAGGCAGTAATGGGGTGGTATTCTCATATCATGTTGACTTTATAGAAAAAAATGGGATCTTAACAGCTGGTATCTTGGAATTACATTAAGGTAGCATATAATGTCTTCAAATCTGCAGCCATTCAAAATACTTGCTATACATTTAATGCTACCCTTTATAAAATGTTAACTTCTTGAAATACCAGCCTTTTCTAAGGTGACTGATTTTACCTATAAGTGAACTGTAAATATTTTTTCATTCATACACAATAAGAGTCTTTACAGCATGGAAAGCAAATGAACTAGTTGAATAGGTGTAAATAGTTGCCAGCCTTGCAAGCTCCAGCTGGGAAATAAAAGATTAGGAGCTATGCTCGAGACTCAAGAAATCCAGACATAGAGTGAATGGGATGGTTAGTCATGTTGCACAGAGCCCTGGAAAAGGCACTTTATTTTTCTGCACCTTCTGCAGCTTCTCTGACAAGTCAGGCTACAGGGCACTTTCTGGACTGTGGAGAGAAGTACATGTCTGGTCTGGCAATGGGCAGTGATCAGCAGTGAACACTATGAGTTGGAGTGACAGTTTTGTTTTACGTGCAATTGGTGGTATGAAGAATGTCTGGTTTTTTATTCAGCCATTTGGCACTGACTTATCTCTAAAATTGTTCACATCAGTGGCAGATTTTGAATGCCAGCAAACACAAACTACATATTTTTATCTGAGATAGTAATTATCATTTGCATATGGGCGTATGTTTAAAAAAATGTGCTTTTGTAAATATTTTCAAAGCCTATGCTTTCGTGACATACCAGGTAGGTAGATGTCAGTTCTACAGCTAGTTGGTACTTCCTCAGTTTTCCTGATAAGAGTGGAATTTTCCTGATCAAGAGTGGTCTGTTGTAGCTGCATGGAAAGTGAGCTCAAATGCATGCTGTAAAGTGCATCATAGTATAAAACGCAGGTATTAGCACTGTTGAAAAAAAAAAAATTGGCTGGAAAAGTGTCCTTACTTTTCCAATGATATTCAGCCAGTTGAAGAAATAGGGCTATATCGCTGTATACCTCCCTTAAATCCTCTCAGGGAGACTGATGTTTAAAATAGATTGTGACCTAGGCCTATTTGATCTGACATTTCTTACCACAGTCATGATGCTTCTTAACGTTGGTGATGAAAAACTGATCTGCCTGGCTTGTGGTTTTTGTGTTTATTTGTACTTTAATTATATTACTGGCCAAGCCCAGAGTTGCCCAACAAATTCCATTCATTCTGTCTGAGAGTAACTGCTAGCATTTATAAATGTACCTTAGCAACTATAAATTTTGTTTAGGTTGTTCCCCACAAGGACCATCTCTTTGTAAATAAGTGCATGAGGAAACATCACAAATACTGGAAAACTCCTGAATTATAAAAGCAGACACCAACAGAAAAGGAAGTTCCAGAAACATTTTAAATAGTTCTGGCTGATGATTGTTGTAGACGTGAACCTGGAAAATGTTACTTATAGAAGCTTTTTATTGTCAAAAGTGTGCTTGATCCTTTCACTAATGACTGACAAAAAGCTGATTGCATCCCAATCCATGATACAAGGAAAAAAAAAAAAAAAAAAAAAAAAAAAAAAAAAAAAGCATGGCTTGTTTGGACCACAAAACCAACTTACTGTGTATTTTCTGTACAAAAGCAGTTACTGTAAGGTAGTTTCATAAAACCCTTTGAAGTAATGAAGATAAACGGGGAAAAAGTGGTCCAAAAAGAGATTTTTTAACTTGGTTTTATTGTTTTTCTGTAACGAAGAAAACATGTAACAACTGTCAACATCAAATTGGCATCTCTGTTGTATGCTATTAACTGCTACTTTATCTGCCTGTACCCCATTTTACCAAACTTCCCCAATGTTCTTGGGGCTACAGGATACACATCTTCATCTTACTCTTTTCACAGTTTGTGTATACATGTGTGTATATTTTTTTTTAGCGTTTCAAAACACTCAATGAATTTTAACGCTTGCAATACGCAGGGATGGTGCTGTGCTTGTGCTGCAATATTACAAATGGACACAGAGGAAGACAAAGGATTAGACGTGGATTTTTTTCAAAGGTGCTGAGCATCTGTATCTTAAAATCAGTAGACAATGTGGTAGTTCAGCCCCCCCCAGAAAAGCATATGCTATTTATACACCAAAAGTTACCTCTTGGGTCAATGGCACAATTTAGATTAGATTCACTAGAGTAATTAGAGACTGGATTTGCATTCAGAGCAACAAAAACAAACAAACAAAGAAATAAAAGGCTATGGTCATAGTAAAGTTTTATTTGATGGTGACTAATATTAATCTTTTAGGTTGAAGATACAATGTGTTCATTAAAATACAGACGGTGACTGCTCAAAGAAGTGAGCATGCATCTTGTTATCCACAGCCCTAGCCAGCGTTACAGCCCTAGCCAAGGCTGGGAACAGCTGTTCTGCAGAAATCCTACACAGCGGGTGTAGAGCAGTGTGTCTGCCCCACAGCCAGGTTGTGTACGTCATGCGTAAGTGTCCCGAGTGCCTCTGCTCCAGCACTGCTGCAGTGTTTGAGCTATGGCAATGGTTCGTAGGCAGCAGCAACCTGCTTTACGTGAGGCTTGCCGAGTACATCTATATAACCAGCTTGTGCAGCGATCTCCCTGTGCAGCTCACAGAGATTGTGGAGCTCCTTGCTACCAGCTTCCTTGTGCCACTCCACTACGGCCATATAATATATAAGGATAGAAATCCCAGTCATGAAACACCTGCTGTTTCCTTCTGGTGTTTTAGGGAAGGTATCTCCGAGTGAGGACTTTGTAATTGGCATCTGGCTCTCTTTTAGGATACTGTCTGTTGTAGTTTTTACGCCGTGGAAGCAGAGCAGATTTGCTTTTCTGCAATTGGAGCTGAAAAAGCCCAGGTGATTCAGGATGCATAAGAAAGAGAAGGGCTGAAGCACTTATCTATTTGCCTTTCTGAGTTCCTCAGCCCTGCTGCGCCAGTCGGATGTGACAGCAGTTCTCACGTTGGAGGGGTTGCTCTCTTCGGCACTCTCCAGACAAAAACGCCTCAGGGTGTGCAGGCTGGCTAGCTGCAATGGGGATAGCATATTTCGCCCACTGGTTCGGCAGTGAGCACAGTTGCCAGCAAAGTCTGAGGGGAGTTTTGCAGTATTTTTTTATTGCATAAGCCTGGACTCAGCCCGTAGTGATCTGTGAACTTGGGCAGCAGCACATACACGTCCCCTTTCATGTGACAGAGAGCACTTGTCACACGCTGATACGGGGTTAGAGTTGCCTTCACCCCAGCCTTCAGTCCCCACCCCCCCCAGTTCCCCCNACCAGTATTGTTAGTGGATTGAGCCTGTGGTTAGTCATCACGTGCAAGAAAAAAAAAATAGGCTGAATTCACAGGGGCTGTAAGTGTATATTGTCTCCCTTTCTTTTGGCTAGTCCTGTAATACACAAACATGTAGCTTAATAGTGAGAAATGATACTGGGACTGACCACCCTTATTTAAAAGAAAGGAAGAGGTCTCCATCCTCTTTCTGCTTTTCTAGTTCTTAATACTGATTATTTTTCTGTAGGATAAAAAGAAAACTATTTAAAGTATTTATTAACTTTAACAACATTGATTTTTATTTCAGGACATGTTCATTATCCCAAATTTTCCTTCATAATAATTATTTATTTTAAGGTTTATACAAAAACATTGTTTTATTTGTATCGGTATTCAGTTTTTCTTCCTTTCACTCTTATCAGCAACATTAAACTTGGATGTATGATTTAAAATTCTCACTGATATAGAGACATTTTTACCCACTCACAGTTATTATTCATTAAGGGCAAAATCCTTCAGACCTCATTCTGATAATACCTTAGGCTTCACTGAGAGCTTTTCATAAGTAAGTATTTGGGGATCTGGCTCTCAGCTATTTGCCTGTTACACTTTTTGCCTCCAAAGGTCAAATGTCTCTGTGTAGGATGCTTTGTGTCAAATATGCTGCTCAACGATGGTTGTTTCCTTGTACCTTTACTTTTGAAATAGTCTCTGAAGTTCTGTTCTTTAGGAGAATAGATGTATGTTTATTTGACAGGTGTAACTACATCTAACATGATACCTAGTGCACAATCCAGATGTTTTTGCATGTATTGTAATTTATCTTTTGACCTGAGGTTATTGCTTTGTATTGTTAGTGAGGCATATCAGGCACGGTGTTGTGCCTATATGCTAATTAAACATTTTTTTTCCTGAGTTTCAAGAGTCCTTACTGGTATCTGTTTACTTTTTACCCCCCAATGGTGAATAATTACATCTGCTTCTGAATTACTGAGTCTTTTAGAGAAACATTGGAGCAGAAGGGGCAAGCTATTAGTAAGAAAAATCTGAGGAAATTCTGGATCTCTTTACTGGGAAAGAATGGTTTGAATTACTGCATTTTATTCTTTGTTTGCTCATGCTGCATTGCAGCTGCTGTGGGCATCGCTGGGAATAATGCTGATTTTAACTTGGAACAGACAATGAAGCCAACTTCATACACAACTAGAAATGCTGATCCACTGTGAAGTGTAGAGCATAAATAACTAAATAAGACATGTAACAGATTAAACTGAACCAGCTGCCCAACTCATTCTTCTTCAACTGGGGAAAGCCTCCCCCCTTCCATACCTTTATTCCCTTTAAAGGAACGAACAAGTAAGTGGAGTTTAAATATAATTTCAGGAGGTGTTTAAGGACTCACCATTTCAACAGAATATTTATTTAGGCAAAAGGCAATGTAAAAGGTTTTACATCCTTTCCCTAAGGCCATCATCATAGCATCACAGAATCACAGCATAGTTTGAGTTGGAAGCGACATATAAAAATCATTGAGTTCCATCCCCCTGCCATGGGCAGGGACACCCTCCACTAGCCCAGTTTGCTCAAAGCCTCATCCAGCCTGGCCTTGAACACCTCCAGGGATGGGGCATCCACAGCTTCTCTGGGCAGCCTGGGACACTGTCTCACCACCCTCACAGGAAAACATTTCTTCCTAATGTCTAGTCTAAATCTACCTGGTTTCAGTTGAAAACCATTGCCCCTTTTTCTCTCACTACAAGCCCTGGTAAAAAGTCTCTCGGCATCTTATAAGCCCTCTTTAAGTACTGAAAAGGCCACAATGAGGTCTCCGTGGAGCCTTCTCTTCTCCAGGATGAACAACCCCAACTCTCTCAGCCTGTCCTTGTACGGGAGATGCTCTAGCCCTCTGATCATCTCCGTGGCCTCCTCTGGACCCACTCCAACAGGTCCATGTCTTTCTTGTGCTGAGGACCCCAGAGCTGGATGCAGCACTGCAGGGGGGATCACATGAGAGCAGAGTAGAGGGGGAGAATCCCCTCCCTCGACCTGCTGGTCACACTGCTTTTGATGCAGCCCAGGACACGGTTGGCTTTCTGGGCTGCAAGCGCACACTGCCGGCTCATGTTGAGCTTCTCATCCACCAATAGCCCCAAGTCCTTCTCTTCAGGGCTGCTCTCTATCCATTCCCTGCCAGCTTCTATTTGTGCTTGGGGTTGCCCTGACCCAGCTGCAGGACCTTGCATTTGGCTTCACCAAAATGTCACGAAAGAGCAATTTTTCAAAGGGCTCAACTGTCACCCCTTTTATGTATGATCTATACTAGACAATTCTTACCTTCAGTCTTGCCACTCTAATTAAAGACATACGCATTGTGATACTGTGCAAGGCAGTCTGCAACACAGCAGGCAAAAATAGTGTGATCACTTCTTAGGCAATTGTGCTGAAGGCCACATGGTTCTGTTGTAAGGCTTTTGGATATTTGTGATTTTCCAAAGGGTCAACTCCATTTTTAGGAAAATCTTGTCTTCTCCGTTTGGCTGGAAAACACACTGCTAATTATAGATAATAGTTTCCGGTAGTATGTGGTGGATGACCTGTGAAGAGCACCTTTAATCACTTAAAATAACTGGGGTTATTTTTAACAGGTTGGTTGGATCTAGCTGAGCTATTTATTTAGTAGACATGTATTAGCACTTTAAAGTGCCTTTCTTTGGAGTAATCCTAACTTTAGGAGGACTGTTCTGTGCCTGCTTATGCACTTGGTCACGGTAAATTTGTGCCCATGCTTAGCAACAAGTACTTGTTTAAATTCCATGGTTGAATGCCGCCTCAAAACAGAATGTTTCTCCAATTTGAGATCTAAGTGATTGCATATACTCTATGTAGGTGGATATTCAACATCCACAGTCACAGGAATATCTGAATAAGAGGTCTGGTAACCATCTGGAAAACAATTATACCTATTCCCAAGACTGTATGCTTCACTGTATTATGCTAAGTCTGCCTTCAGGAATCTCAAGAACTAAAGATCCATCGAACTCAAAAACCAGTGACTGCCACTGCATCCAGGGCAAGCCAATTGCTAGCTTATACAGATATTTTGTGTAATGGCTTTCTGCAGCTGTACAACTGCAGGAGAGCTAGTGATTAGTGTCCTTGCAAGCTCTTCAGACAAACACAGCATCCTCAAGTTAGATACACAAAATAAGTAAGAATAACCAGCCTTGTAATTTCTGTCCTGATTATTTTGATTACTAATAAATTATTTCCCACATATGGAAATTTTGCTTTATAGACCTTTTCTTTGAAAGAAATGTGATAATTAGAAAGGCCTTCCCATAAAACAAAATTGCCTTCATCTACTCCATATAGGTGACTTCTCCATACAGTGGCTTCCACAACAAACTCCAACGGGGCACAAATCATTGCTGAATTTCAGATGAACTCCATGTGTAGGTACAGAGGACTTTAACTGAATTAACACTCAGCTACTGCTATCTCCCCAGCACGAGCAATAAAACCAAGACAGCATTTTAACTGAGAGATTTCACATAAATATTTAGGTTAGATAGAGATTAAAATTGGGTATTGTTCATGGATGGTTCTTAGCATCCCAACTGTTTCTCTAGCTGAGTTTCTCACAAAAATAGATCAAAGAAGAGTAGTGAGACCAAGCAATTTTTAAAGTATTAACGATATATTCTTCAGAAATCATAAGGGAACTTGCTAACACTGTTTTCCAGGTGGTTGTGATGTTAACTGGCAGGCTGAGTTTTGCTTGCATCTTCTGTTCTTCCAGGCTCTGTGCTGGCAAAGAGCTTAAAATTATGCATAAGCCAGCAAGGCACTTCAGTTCATGGTATCATCTGCTTTGAGGTGGAGGTCTTTGTTCAAGGGCTTTATGAAAAAGGCAGTCTTTAGTCAAAAATTTAAAACTGAGGTACATGCCTCAGTGGTGAGCTGCTGAACTCGACTATGGGGGCTGTGTTGCTGACAAAGAGATGACAGCCACTGCAGAACTGTTAGTACACAAAGCTCAGTGTTAAACGCAGGCTGGGGGGCTTGCAGACGGAGCAAAAGCTGTGACACAGCCACAAAGGAGCTCTCATCAAGTACGGCAGGAAAAGATGGTTTCTGTTTTGTCAGTTCCTGCACAGGGGTGGATTTGTTGTGCTGATATTCTGTATTCATGTTACCTCAGGAAATCTTCAACTGGATGTTTTTTTTTCCTATCAATACCAGAAACATGGTGTTGGTTTGATAAAAAGCAGACATGGTAAAAAAAGGGGGTGTTTCAAATGTTTGGTTGTCCAGAGGCATTGATCTATAGTGGCTGTTTTGTTTTTAATTATGGTGGGTATGCATGGCTCTCATTAATCCAAACAAGTTGTGATATTTTAGGAGAGAGATGTCTACCTTTGTAAAGTTTCGAAAATCTGAGATTTTGGTTTAGGAAATTGCTATGTATAATTCAAGGAATATTAAATGTACCAAGGAAAAAGCCTTTTAAACTCTTGTATTTTTAAAAGCTGCATGGTACTGGCCTCTGTTCCTTTGTCAGCTTCAATAAAATTCAGCTTCTGTGGAAGCAGAACAAGGTGAATGAAACTGATTATTCTTTTTTGCTTTCCAAACCATTGCATGTTATTTCTTCTGGTACTTTACCAGTATATAGCTATAATAATTCTAAATGGGAGGCTTCAGATACCCTCTTTTTACATTTCATGTTTCTGGACCCCTCTGGCCTACTAAGAGTCAAGAACTAATGTTGTGAATTAAAAAGGAAAGGGGAAAAAAAAAATTCCAGTGTGATCTCAGCTTTTTCTGGGTCCCGTTCCCTGCTCTGACCTGTTTCCACCTGAGATGTGTGCAGGTGGATTTGTCCTGCTCCCCATGTTCACATAGACAAGACAACCCAGCACAGAAGTTGCTCTTGACCTTTCTTTTTTGGCTGTTATTAAATAGGCCTTTGGGGGCGAAACGCTGGAGGTGCATCTCGTTGCAGTTCAGCAAATGGCCAACCATTTGCTGACGTGAACTCTTTCCCCTTGAGAAGCGTTAGAAAGATGATGTTGCCATCACCCATCTTCTACATGTCTCCCTCTTGCCACATCCCACTTACGTCCTCAAGGGCACCCTTGTGCAAGCAAATGTCATTCATGTAACCCAGTGAAATAGGATTGGCCACTGCAGCAATTATTTTCGTTTCCCTTTTCCCCCTCTCATATTACCTGAGCTACTGTCAGCACACCAGCTTGTTACTCCCTTTACACCCTGGGCTCGCTGCAGGCAGCAGGACGTCGCTACCTTCCGCTTCAAGGTCAGTTTAACTACCTATCCTGCTTTTCTAGCCTCAAATGGTAGAATTGCAAATCCGAGGGTTATTAAAAATTAATTCAAAGCACCACAGGATGTGGTGTAATTTGGTTATACTTTATGGATTCACATGACTACTTGGTGCAGGAAAAAAATGTGTCGGCCCACTGTGCAGCTGCTTCAAATGCTGGCCCTTAAGTAACAGCCTAAGTAAGGGAAAAATAAGTCCCTTTGCAGATGTGTAACACGTTCAGAGAAAACATCTCTAATTCAACAAGTTTTTTGTGATTTTGATTGTAGGTCTCTGCACTGCAGAGATGAGGGATTTATCCTGTAAAAGTGTCGGATTGATTCAGAAGGGCAAGCACTCCCTGCTTTCAGTTGGGGTTTGGTAGGAGAATTTGGGCTTCTGAGGCTCACCAGGTCGGGTTTGAATGGCCAGACCTTCAGCTGATAGAAATCAAAAATCATTTTGTTAGTAAGGGGTAGTTACTACAGGGTAGTTTTCTGAACTATGGAGAGTCACAGTCTTTTCCATGCCTGCTCTATTCATATGCATATCTTCATAGATTGATCATTTGGATTTCTTTTCCAAATTATTAGATTTTTATAACCATCCACTGACCTCTGGCATTACAAGGAGTAAGAAATTGAAATTTAGTTGAGTTTTCATAGGGATATGCCATTCTGTGACTAAGGCACAGTTGGAACAATGTCTGCACTGGCATTGTTTCTGCACTCTGGAGACTGTATCTTAAACCCAGACTTAAAACAAAAAGGTTTGAGTCTTGCTCAGGGTGAGCTCTGAGAAACTGAAAACAACCACCAATATTGCTTTACGAGTTTTAATGTTTTAATTTATATCTTACCCTCTGAACCTGTAGAGTGATACAGCAAACCAAGAGCAATGTAAACTGTTTACTGCTCATCTAAAAATGGTCTTTCATGCACGTAGTCACTTGTGACATTTATTGCAGATGTTTCTAAGGTGCCAGCAACTTCCATAGATGGGCAGAGAAAACTTTCCACTGGCATCTGTAGGCTTTAGCTCCAGCTAAGGATGACTTGAAGAAATTACTTCTCAAATATAAAAGACCAGACTCCTTCTCCCGCCAGCACGTGAAAGTTCAGCTCACTGCAATGATACCATTAGCTTAACACTTCAAGATGTGTGTATATGTTACCTGTGATGATGAGCTTGTGTGAACTTTGGCTATAACTCTGCCCTTCCTCTAAAATGTCGCTCAGGAACACATGATGTGGCAATTAATACCTCTCATGACATGGTTCAGATATTTAATCTAGTTCTATTTCTAGAAATGTCACTGTAACCCTTGTACCTTTCATCCCTCTTTGGCTAAAAGCCCATGTGCTGCCTAGCATTAAATATAGCATAAACAATACCTGTGTTCAAAAATATGAAGAGAAAACCGAAGCTGACAACATCCTCTTTAAAAGAAGATCAAGAAACTACAGAATTAATAGCAAAAGCATTATTTTTAAAATATTATAAGCAGTAGTAAAGTTTGCAACTTCCTTAAGGCATTCAGAGGTGGTTTGTGCATTTCTGATGATTTGCTCTCCTCTGAAGTTCCAAGAGAAGGATGCACAAGCTTCACTGGTGTGCAGCTCACGGGATCTCTGTGTGCAGCTGAGGCAGTCTGAGCACAGTGGTAGCTGTGAACCTCATGACCTGGAGACCCTCTGCAGCCTCTGGCCAGGGCAGCAAGGGGAGTTTTGCCATGTCAGAGTTTTCTTAAGCTTTGATTTGAAAGAAGGATCTTTTTTGTGTTGGTGAGCGACAAAAGCCATGTTTCTTCTGGAGAGTAGCTTCACCTTTAACAGAGGCTTTAATCTAGGTGTATTGTGAATAAGAGGGAAAACTGGTGTGAGGCCCTGAAATAGGCATTCTCCAATTTTTTCATCCTGGAGTTCAAACTGTGGTTACAAACAGCCCCTCTGCCTTAAATGATAATTGGAATTCTTTGGGCTGTTTCTCAGCCAGCACCAGATTTGCAGTGGTGAGTTCTGCTAGATCTTGCTGCTGACCCTTGTCTCTGCCATCTGTGCATGGGAGGTGATACATATATTAAAATACAGTTTTTAAAACAAATTACACTCCTGGAAGGATACTGATGTCCTGAAGTCTGGTTACAGGTAGTTGAGCATGTCTTGGGGGAGAGCAGAGAGATAAAGGCTATGACCTCTAAGATCATGACCTTTCAGACAGGTTTTGCTGATTCACTGGCCATAAGTTATCACAGCACATGAGAATATTGCTCTGGGAAAGGCAAGGCCAAGGTGACTCTGAATGTGTTTGCCCTTTATGGTGCCAATGTAGTGAGAAAATGGGAATGAAAACACCTTGGTTTTGCAGACACGTAACGCTACATGCTGTACAGGTTAGTGGCTGTTAATTTAAGTCAGTGTTGGATTTACTCCCCTCACAATTAGCCACTGCAGACACTGATCCACAAGATGACTTGTAAGAAATCAAAACTCTTCACTGCAGGAGGGAACCTGGTGCATGGAGGATACACAGCAACTGTTTCTGAGCCAATTGCTCTGTGCTTCGTCTCTCCTGTACTCTGGAGAGTATTTCTGTCTTCTCTAAGTGATAGTACAAGTACAAATGACCTTGGAAATAAAACTTTGAAGGGCTTGTTGACAGTGACAAATTCCACTGTCAGAGCTACTGAGCTGTACGTCATGTCCTGCCCTTGGGAAAAAAAGGCATGTGTAATCCTGGAGGCATACAAAAGACATCTTAACTAGTTATCATGAAGCAAAGCCAGTATCCAAAGTATAGGCAGAGTGACATAATAAGGGCAAAATATGCAAGGCAAGTTGTCCAAGCATTTTGTAATGCTGTTAGTTTCAAATACTGGGAGCCATCAAAGTGACTTGCAGCACACTTGACTAATAAGAAAAAAACCCAAAACATTCCCTGCCACTTTACCTGTAGAAAGTCCACCTGATGCTGGATGCCAGTTGAGACATATACATCTTTACCCTCCACCTTCATCAGTTAAAGGATGCCCAGTTGGTGAGCACTGCTGAAGACCAAGCTATCTGCAAAGGAGAGGAAGACAGACGTGTTTTAAGTGCTGGGTGACAGTAGGACAGACGGTGGTAGGGAAAAGCAGGAGATAACGACTTGAATATGACCGTTGCATGAGAGCCAGCAACCTTGGCGCTCACATTAGAGAGACAGTGAGTGACATCTGACAGTGATGCCATGTGCTCCCAGTTACAGCACAGGCTGGCACCACAGTGCCCATGAATTCCATTTTTTTTTTTGTATTTCTGCCATCTGCTAAGGGATTTGAGAAACTCATGTTTTCTTTCCCTGATATTCCCTGCCTGCTCATCTTCCCATCAGCCTGCAACAAGGTCAGTGCTGTCCTACTCTGCAGACTCAAGCTCAGGCTCCAGCTGATATTTCCCCACTGCAAAATACCAGTTCTCATTTATTCACTTTGCACTGCTGTATCTCCTGATGTGTCAGCTTCTGCTGTACTGGATAAAAATATATATATGGTGCTCCAGCTTCGTCATAGCCATACACTGAAACAGTTCAGTTTAGGTCACATCTCTGAATATTTCTTATACAACGTGCCAAAATCCCTACATCATTAAATTGATAAGGAAGAAGCTGTCTGACTCTTAATGTGTCTTTCCATTACATTTCGGGGAAAAAAAAGCAGTTGGAGTACTATCTGAGTGACACATGTTTGAGGTCTCATGCTATAAATCCTAAAAATGTCCTTAAAATCTATGAAATTAAATTATTAAGCTTTGTACCTCAAAAAAAGTGTTGTAGGCAATACCATAGAAATTAGACCTTGTTCAGACAACTGAAGAAGAGAAGTTTGCGAAACTAAAAAGGTTTAGATGCAGCTGTTTCCATCTTGCACGTTACCAAAATAAAGTCCAAATTCACATGTAGCTTGTGGTGCATTGAAAAAACTTGAAACTTCTGCAAGGTTGGTGCTGTTATAAACCACTTAGTAGAGAAACAATTTTTCAGTCAGAAACCGTAACTGGTAATTAGAACCACTCAAGAATATTTTGTCAGAACCCGACAACAGAGGAGAAAACTTCTCTGCTTATTAGGAAGCATTCCAGTTGCACTTCTAGTGAACTGCTGTGGTCTCAAGGGGCTGACAGCATCTCTGAATGCATAAGCTATTTAGCAGAGAGATACCCTGCTGCTTCCATGGTGGGGACCTGTTACGACCGGATGAAAGGACCGTTCTGCTATCAGGAGGATGTTGAGGATGAAAGAAAATGGAAAGAGTTCAGGGTAGAGCCAAAGATTGATTAATAAATTTGAAAGTATGTTTAAAAACTGATGGAGAGACATAAAAAAAGAGATAGTTATTAAGTAGCTACATGTGGAACAAATTGTGAGTAGAAATTTGAACAACAAACCAATAAAAGTAATAACAAAGGCCAGTGATTCAAACTGAAGACAAACAAATGCAGGCCAGAAATTAGATAAGAGTTTTATTTATTTTTTTTAACTCGTGTTGATTAACCCTTGGAACTCCTTTGTCTTCTCCACTCCATACTCTCTCTAGATAGTTTTGAATGAAAGACAGATGTTTTCCTAATGCAGGTGTTTTCCTTCTAGAACACCTGATCAGCACTGGCAGACAAGCACTTGATTCTTCAACTCATAACCACGAAAGTTCTTCTGATCTTGAAAAATTATTCTTTCACCTTCCCAGCTGTGCTATGGTAGCACCATAGGCATCTAGGAAAAAATGGATTTTCTATCATCACAAGCACAAGGGAAGACCCCTTGGAAACTACTCCAAAAGAAAAGCATGCACTTTGATTTTTTTAGGCTGTGCAGTGGTTAAATTTCCCTGATGAAAGTTAAATCCTTACAGTGGTGGTCTAATGACATAGTGTGGTATTTCTGCTGAAGTGTTCTTAGAAAAACCTCTTGCCTTTAACAATACCTTTGGCTGCAATAATTACGTTTCTCTGAATCCACAGAGGTGGTGATGGTGCAAACTTACTGTTTGGGCAGGTTGACATTTTCTGTGGGGAAAAAAACAGTGTTAATAATTTGAGGTCAGATTTGATAAGTAGCTTTGATGAGAATTTTTTTTTCGTTTGAGACCATTCTGTTCGGACTCTTTCAAAATGGATCTTTTTGAAATGTTTGTTTTGAAGCAATATGCTACTCAGAAATCATGCTATTTTTAGAGGAGAAGAAAGTGAAAAACAAAGCAAAATGGTCTTGTTTCCTGACAAATACAGTGTCTTGTTCATTACTTACCCTCATGATGTAAAAAACTTTGTTTGCTGAACTTGTACCACTAGGTTTTTGTGCAATTTTGATTGCACATGGACTATCTGTGCGAGGCATAGCATGGACTCTGTGCTGCAGTATTATATGCATTTATAGGCACTATTATATGCATCTATATTCAGAACTACAGCTCACCCTTGTGGCAAGAGGTGTTTATTGAATTAGGAGTTACAGCATTTTGATAAAAAGCATTACAGTCACCTTTCCACAGCAGTCCGGATGACGTTTTTCTTCTGCTAAGAAATTCTAACTTTCATGTTCCCCTCAGCCGTTTGCATTTGACAGTCACAAATGATGGTCCCTGCGATGGCAATGCCACGCTGCAGTCAGAAGTTCCTAACTAAGGAGATGGAGATCAGGCCAGCTGTCATTTCCCAGTTCCTGCAGGCAGCAGCCACATGATGTTATGATGGATGCTTGTCAGGTCACCTTCTCTGCAGAGTCACCCTTTCTGCATGAGTGACTGGGTTTAAAAAGCTGAAGCACTTACTTGTAAAGACAGAAAACGACCTTCTGCTTACAGAACTGCAGCCTGGGGAAGAAAATGTTAGGATGAAGAGTACTGGGCTAAAATTGTAACACATGATGTGTTTACACATTATTTTTTAAAAAGAAATAAAGAAGAAAAAACAAACTATCTTGCTCTGATTTTTTTTATTATTTTTTTTTTTTTTTAGGTAGTTAACGTGCACAGACTGTGGCATCTCCAGTGTGGGAGGCTTTTACAAGCTGTTAGAGAAGCATCTGTCAGGTAAAGTAGAGCCTGCCTTTGGGGTAAGGGAAACCTTTCTGTGATCCAATAAAGCAAGAATGTCCTGGGGGACAAGGTGTGCAGCCACAATGGAAGATAACATTGCCAACAAGAAAAATACTTGTGTTATGGGACTTTACTGAAAGTCAGAAAAGAAAATAATTTCATGAGCATAAACTCTGGCTTTGATCAGATGTCCAAAAGTCAGTCATTTTGTCCCAAAGGTACAGGAGACCTGTTTAATATATCAGACCCTGAAAGGGTGAGAAAACCACTGATGCTGCTTGGACAAGGGAGGAGGGGACAAGGAAACTGTCTGTGCTGAGAAGGTCTGCTTCAGGGATTAAAGCCCAGCATTGCACATCCAGTCAAAGGCATGCATAAGAGTGAGGAGGCAGCACTCATTCAGTGGAAGAAGTAAGGTACAGCGTCCCTGTATTTCCCAGATCAGCCATGGCACAAAGCCTTCACCATCTAAGTTACCAGTGAAGTCTCTTTGCTGCTTCAAACTGGTTCCTTTTCCTGGTTCATCTCTTTCTTTTTTCCAGGTGGTTTATTTCTCTTTCTGTTCACAGGCTATGATTTCTCTTACAATCCAATGCCTCAGGCACATGGTGTAGTTCAGCTTGAAAGTCAAGGATGCCAAGCTGTCCTCATTCACCCAGGGTATTGTTTGCATACCACATTTTGCAGGAGTTTTTTCTGCTCAGCTGCCCTCAGGATCAGGAGCTATCTTGTCCAATAACTGTTGCAAGGGCAAAGCAAAGGATACAACAAGCACTGAATTGGTAGCTGAACAACATTTAGCTTTTATCAGCTTCAGTGAGCACGGGTTTGTCTCCCAAGAAATCACAGAGAGAAGCTTCTAGCATCCTTCACCCCTGCAGAGCTCCCCTGTACTTCTCAGCTCCTCTAGCACAAATTAATGCCAAGTGCCCACTGAAGAGCAGGCTGTGCTTACCTTCCAGTCCCAGAACACAACATTGTGCTGATCCAGAGAGTATCTTTCTAGCTGGGACGTTGCTTCTATCTGTTGTGCATCCTTGGTCATTGGAAAAGGCTCAAAGTTAGAAAAATATGCAGCCAGTCAATCCATAGCTGGGACTCTCCTGTCGCATTGCGTTAGCACAAGGAATGGAAGCTATGTGAAAACAGCAAACAGCACAGTGCAGCTTTGCCAGCAGATACGTGACATGGCTGAATACAATGACCTGTCTGAGGCTGTTAGCTTTACCTGTTCAGGTGTGGTATATGGTGTAGTCAAGGCGTGCACTATTCTGGAGCATTATAATGATACTGTTGTGCCTCACGCTTCTTTGTAAATACAAACTGCATACGATTCCATTAATTTAATAAGATGCATGGACCAGATTTGTCCCTTAAAGTGACACAAGATTTAGAAGCTCTCCAGGCTGGTGGAGATGCTGATGAGTGCCTGGGGTCATTAAAGTCATAATGTCATTGTCTGCAAGGGGATTTGTATACAGCTTCTCATTGTCAGGACAGGATTTTGACTGCCAGCCAATTCCTTGCAGTAAAGATGGCAGCTGTGAAACAGAATTATAAATACATAGAACTGCTATGAAAATACATGAATTGTTTCTCAGACACTTTAGTATAAAAATAATAGTTCTGTGCAGATTAGTCATAAGCAAATATTTCCAGAGTGTAGGATGGGCATCCTATACTATGAAAAAGCACAACAACCATCTGCTAAATACACAGAAAAGAAAGCAGCACAAAAATCTCCATCACAAACCTCATGTTTGATTTTGATTTACAGTCAAACATTCTTCCACTGCATTTTGGGAGAGAGAAATACTGTTGCTGTCACAAGAGCCTGTCCTGCAACTCACCTAAAGGAATTCATGGATGGAGGGGAGCCACTCTCAGAGATAAGGCTGCAATTGATGATATGCTTCTTGTCCCAGCCCGGTGTCAGCACAGATTTCATTATACTCCAGTGCTGTGCAACTAATTCCTGAGGACTTGGAATAGCTGAGGAAATCGCAATGTATTCCTAATAGAGAAGGAAAAAAAATGTCTTGTTTGTGTCATCTCTCCCCATTTCTCTTTTAGGGAAAATCTTACAGTGAAAAAATATTGAAATTTCGGTCAATCAGTCAGCACCTTTCTCTGGAAGAGAAGTTAGATAAATGTATATTGCATTTCAAAGGCACAGAGGAGACACAATAACAAAATCCAGGAATAAAATTGTTTAAACAAGATACAGGACATGAAACAAGTGACTCGCAAACTTGAGACACATCTGTGTTTCTCATCTCATGCGTGTGACTAAAGTACAAAGAAGATGATCTTTGCAACGGAAAACAATGCAAGCAGATGAGAAGATCTTTTTACGAAGAAAGATGATATAAAAGCAACACTGCATTTGTGTTTAGACAGGAGTGGAAAAGGAAGGCAGAGAATTACAGGGTTTGGGGCTAACTAACCCAGATCTACATGAAAATTATTGGACATTAGAACACTGTTCACTAAAAATAAAAACAAATGCTTTGAGGTGCTTAGTTTAACCTCCAAAAGAATGGTGAAGAGATTACATAAACAATGAAATTTTTTGAAACTTTGAAAAAGAAACTGAAGCAGCATATCCCAGGAGAAAATTAAACTTTCCTTGTAACTCTGCCATACCCATTTCCCAAATATGATTTACCAGTGTCCAGTTTTAAGGTTAAGCTTCTGTCAATGACACAAACTGGAATTTGTGTCCTTTACTTAAGAAGGAGTTACATCTTCCCAAAGAACTTGCACTCACTGGCAATACTAGTCAAATTCTGATTCTTGGAAACAAAAATGTGCATTGTCTTCTTCAGGCTTCAGGCATACAATTTTCTCTGCTATACTTTGAGACCTCCTGTACTCTAGACACAATCCCAAACCCATAGCTGCACTATGAGCATGCTGCTGGGAAAAATTAATAGAGGATACAAATTTTCCAAAAATCAGGGAATTTACATAGAATCACAGATTCATAGAATGGTTTGGGCTGGAAGGGGCCTTAAAGGTCATCTCATTCCATCCCCCTGCCATGGGCAGGGACACCCTCCACTAGCCCAGGTTGCTCAAAGCCTCATCCAGCCTGGCCTTGAACACCTCCAGGGATGGGGCATCCACAGCTCCTCTGGGCAACCTGTTCCTGTGTCTCACCACTTTCATCATAACAAATTTCTTCCTTATATGTAGTCTAAATCTACTCTCTTTCAGTTTAAAGCCATTTCCCCTTTTCCTGACACTACAGGCCCTGGTAAAATGTCTTTCTCCATCTTTCTTGTGAGCCCCCTTTGTGTATAGAAGTGCTGCCGTAAGACCTCCCTGAAACCTTCTCTTCTCCAGGCTGAACAACCCCAGCTCTCTCAGCCTGTCCTTGTACAGGACATGCTTCAGCACTCTGATCATTTTTGTGGCCTTCTCTGGACCTGCTCTAACTGGTCTGTCTTTCTTGATAGCCTGTTTCTTTCGTCTGCTTGAAGACCACACCTAATCTCTCTTCCACATGCTTGTCTAATCTCTCGCTGAAGCCTTGCACACTTACTGCACCTACATCAACCTTTGACAAGGTGTTTTATAAGTCTATGACCCTCTGGAGTGAAGAGCTGCCTACCTTTGTTTTGTTTTTTGTTTCCACTAGCTCCACTTGATGGAGTGTATTCTCATAGCGGAAAAGTCAGTTAAGTGTTGACTTCTCTTGCAATTTCCCATGCCACTGAGGATTTTTAGGTCCCTAACATATTCTCCTTCCCATGATGATGAATGAGTTCAAGTCCAACTTTATTCTATGGAAGAAAAAGCACAAAGTGCTTAACAAGTCAAGCAAGCATAAAAAAGACACAGAAGTTTCTGTAGGTGATAGCACTGAAAGGAACAACCTAGCCAATGCCACATCCTACCACATGTGACCATACCTTACTCTACCTTTTTGGCCACTGAAAAGATGTCTCTGTGTAATGTGTTCTTGCTACGAAGCAAGCTAAAGGGTTCAGTTATGGCGTTAAATCTCTAAAGCAATTAAAATATTCAGGGTGTTGGGTTTAGAACTGTGTGCTCAATACATCACCAAAAAAATTCAGCTGCTCTCCAACCCTACCTAAGGTACAGGTATAGAAATAATACATGTACGTACCAGCCATTTTTCTGGACATGCTATAAAAGTACAAACCAATGACAAAAGCAACTTTCTTCTTTTACAGGGCTACCATTAAAAGTGAGGGTTTACTTGTCTTTCACACCATATGAGGACTTATGGGTTGACATTAGCCTCTCTTTTCTTCCAGAAAACATATCCTCCGAGAGGAATGGCTAGCACCTTCTGTCGTCTCTTGGCTGGCCGTGCAACCACTACACTCTTTGCAGCTGCAGGCACAGGGGTACTAGCCACTGGGTACCTCCTCAACCAGCAAAATGTCAAGGCTGCTGTTCATGAAAAAAGGAAGCTCTTCCCTCCAAGGTAAGCAGTTGGGGTTAGGTAGTCAGCTGAGCACAGCATCCTGTTAACTGGGCTGGGACCAATGGTTAACTCTATGGAGGAAGAAGATTCCCATCAAAGCTGCAGAGTCTTCATGCGGCCACACCATCTGTGTCTGTCCATGGGCTGTGCAGACAGACAACCTGAAAACCAGCACCCTTTATTAATAATCCCAGTGTTAGGTAGCATCAACAATGCCCTTCAAGACCGTAAAGCAGGGATGCATGACAGCATGGACACTCAAAAAAAAAAAAAATTTTCCAAATAATGACAAACCTAAAAAATGTTTCAAATTCTAGGCAGAGCACTAAATTAGTCCTTATTTTATCTCATCAGCTGTCAAAAGTTTTGCAGCTCAACCTATTGGACTGGCTAATTGTATGGACCCTACCATTAGGAAATGTGAAAATATTTTCATTATGCAAGTAGTCAAGAAACCTCACATACAACTGCTGTACCTGAAATACTCCTAATTCTGTTACAAACTGGCTGGTTGATGAGCAGAAACTAATTACAGTTATTTTTCTGTATAGGTTGACCTTGCTGGCCATGCTTGTGTAAAACAATATGGATCGGGCTCTGACAGACTTTTTTTTTTTTTTCAATAGTGAATAGTATCCTTAGTATCCTAAGTAAAATATACTCTTACAGAAATAATGCAGTTGCGCATAAAGCAAATTGCTACCAGTACAAGGTAGATATGGTCTAACTCAGTTACAAAAATGCCTTGCTAAAGCATGATATCTTCATTTTCCTTGGCTTAGTACACCATGCAGCTTTCTGTAAATAATAATGCCATTAAAGCAAATCCAGATATTGTAGAAGAATGAGCTTCCCAGCTGACATAGATCAGACAATCCCACCAATGTCCATGAAGCTGTGAGAGCACCTGGGCTCTGGATTACAAAGAATTTAAGATAAACTTAATTCCCTTTCTACTTGAACAAAACAATGTTAGAGATCTTTTATTTCTGAATGAGTGTGTCTCAGCAGAGCTTTAATAGAACTTAGTACACTTTCAGGCTCACTGGGATTCGTTTCCATGATGGCCCCAAGTAGCAGAAAGCTGCAATTGCCCATCAGTGTGGTAGCCCACTGGTAGGAAACACAGGGTACTTTCAGTGACCTCAGTCTTCCTCCCTTCCTAAAATTCAATGCAACATATAAACCACTAACTAATTGTACTTTTAAACCATGCAGTGTAGTCTGTATGTCATGATCCCTTTAAGAGCTTCATAAACTAGCAAGGGTTATTCTTCAAAGGTGCCACATTAATTGCTCGGGATTCTTCTTCTCTTCAGTGCAGATTATCCTGATCTCCGCAAACATAACAACTGCATGGCTGAGTGTCTCACACCAGCCATTTACTCTCGGCTACGGGACAAGATGACTCCCAATGGATACACCCTGGACCAGTGCATCCAAACTGGGGTTGACAATCCTGGCCATCCTTTCATTAAAACTGTTGGCATGGTTGCAGGTGATGAAGAATGCTATGAGGTAAGACCTTTCCCCAATACTATTGTATTGGGTTCATTTTTCGTGATATTGTTCACAAGAGCTCTTTAGATGAAAACAGGTGCCCGGTAGAGTATGTTCTCCCAAGATAAATTCTATCCCAGTGAGTACGGAAGGGGCAAGCCATGTGCATACAGATGGTGTTTTCCCTACTCTTCCGCATTAGGAAATGCATGAACATGAAGTGTTAATACAGGTGCCCTTTCTGCTGCAATTGAAGTTAATAAAATGTACCTGCTTGGGAGGTACAAAAGACAAAAATATCTTCTGGGAAGTGGCACACATCATTAAGCCACAGCTTTTGGATCATGAAGAAAGCTGAAGACTGACAGCATTAGGATGGACAGCTTTCTTTAACTCTGGAATGAGAAGAGGAAAAGAGAAGAAAATCCTGTTTTTATTGACCTCTGTTGTCTGCTTCCTTCAGTCTATGATACAATGGTACCTGTTATTATACAATATTCTAACAACATCCCAAACACTGGGCTGCTGAGGGTGGACTGGGACATCTAGCATTATGGACTATCAGCTCTTGTCATTCAGTTTGCTCACTTAGATGTGCCACTGCTTTTTGTCTGCATGAAGGTGTGGTAGTCTGGTGTTGGTGCACCTGAGCCAAGTGGCCCTAATGAGGACTAGTATTGTATGGCAGTGAAGACATAGGGTATTCTTGCCTGAGCTGAAAACAAGAGGCAAGCTGCCGGGCGACTCTGAGTGTGTGTTTGTGTTGGTGATACATCCTGAAACCTAATCTGATTGCCCCCACGTCCAATACCTGTCAGCGGTAACTAGGGTAAGCTTGTATTTAAGTAAGGTGCAATTGCACCTTCCTTTTGTTGTGACAATGAACAACCACTGCAGAGCACTGTCTAGGTCAAAAGTACTCCTTCTTTTCATATTTAGCCCTGTCTGCATTTGCAAAGCCCCCTTTACACCTGTCCCCCAGAAGCCTGTGCCAGAGGACTTCTCCTGTGACTGAGGCCAGTGCATTTAAGCATTTCTGTGATGCTGCAGACTCTTTCTAGATTCTCTTGACTCTGCAGGTGTTTGCTGAGATTTTTGACCCTGTCATTAAAGCGAGACATAATGGCTATGACCCACGGACAATGAAGCATCACACGGACCTGGATGCATCCAAGGTAGGAGTGAAATAAAATAACAAAGAAATAAAGGTTCAGGGCTGCTTCTTCAGCAATGATGTTGCATTAAATAGTACTTTTATTTTTCCTGATCCAACTCCAAAGACAGTAATTTTAGGTTTAAGAAAAGTAGGATGCTGCTCACAGCCCTAAAAGCAAGACAGCTGCGTTCTTGTCCTGTTCCTAGCAGAGGGGTCAGTCTCACCTGTCCTAAGCATTTGGGCCACAGTCTCACTTGGCACTGTGGGTCTGTTCAGGAGCTTACAGTCCGTGTGTCTAAGGGCTGGAATGAAAGCAGGAGCTGACTCCACTACGCCCACATACATGTGATCAGACCTTATCTGCTGTTTAATATTTCCTTCATAGTTCAGCTACACTGTGTTTTAGCATCTTATTGGGCTTTCCTATTTCAAAGGATCTTCCATACCTGGCCTCCTGCCTCTCCCCATATCTGTGTTTCCAAAAGCCACTCAGATTCCTTTATGTTTTGTGACCAGGAAGGACAGGCTGGTTACTCTGCTACGTTTATTCAGCCAAAGAAATCTATTGTTCCTAAAAAAACCTCCTAGTGTCTAAAACTCTGAGGGGCTTCTGGCTTCTTGAGCATTTGTGATATCATCATGCCTGGACAGAAAGATATCTCTCTTTTTGTATGACAAGATTAGGGGGTTTTTTTGTTGTTTTTTAATGGTGGAGTACAACATGGGGAACCGTGTGTGAACTAATGAAACATTCTTCCTTCAGATCACCCAGGGTCAATTTGATGAGCGCTACGTCCTCTCATCACGGGTGCGGACTGGCCGCAGCATCCGGGGCCTCAGCCTTCCTCCTGCCTGTACCAGGGCAGAGCGAAGAGAGGTGGAGAATGTTGTGGTGACCGCCCTCGCTGGGCTGAAAGGAGACCTCTCCGGAAAGTACTACAGCTTGACCAATATGTCCGAGAGGGATCAGCAGCAGCTTATTGATGTAAGTATAGTTCCAGTGCTGACATCACCTTCCTTTACTCTCATTTATCTTAATCTTCATCTTTCTTTGGGGTACATGCTTTCCTGTGTAGCTGAGGAGGATAATCACAGCATTAACCCAGTAGTTAACAGTCTGTCAATATTTTTAGTATAATGGCAAATAAGCCACTAAGTACATACTTTGCAGGTCCAAAAACATGGAGTTCTGTTCCAGATAGCAAGATCTGTTGTCAAATTAAATATACTTGGCTGCTGTCACCTCTTTGGACAAATAACAAATAAATTCAGGACATTTTCTTGGTCATTTCCTTGAGCAAAGATTGCTACTTTCTATATTAATAATTATTCTAACTAAAAACATTACATTGAGATAAGCATGATGTATTATCTGTATTCTGGACTGTTGGGGTGGGGGGCTTTGGCTGTAAATTCTTTATGTCAAAACTACACTAATTCTAATTTCCCCAAAATGGCTGTAGCCAACTGCACCCAGGTGACCTTTTCCCAGTCCTTTAACTGTGTTTAAGGACTTGAAGGATCAGGCCCATAACGAGAGTTTTCATTGTCACACAGATGGAAAGACAAGGATTTTCATCATGGATTTTGTCACAGCATGTGACATGTCAAACAAACCTTGAATGTGCATTTTAAATATCCAAAGGAATGGCTGTACCCTGTTAGCTATATTCATGGCACATTAATCCATAACATCAACCAAAAGGGAGCTGATGAAGTAACATAACTATTTATAACCCTGGAACTAGGTGTCACAGTCTGGATTAATCAGGAGTTGAGAATTTATGTAAGGTCAGTAACTTTTTTAATTGAATGTCCTTGGTAATATGTTTATTGACAAGATGTTGATGACCTATTGTAGGTTTTTCATTGCCTTTTTCAGCAGGAGAGAGCTCCTCTGAAAGCAGAGGCTGAAATAGGAGCATGGAGAATGTAATTCCTTCATGGTTTAAAACTAAGTCCTTTGGGAAGTGGAATAGGCTTCACTGATTCAGCATTTTACCTTGTTTTGTTTGTTTTTATGGCAAATATACAGAAATTAGGGCATTGAATGTTGTAAACTCAGATTCCTTCTTTAACTTATACCATTGCTTACCTCCTCCAATACTTCAGGACCTTGGACCTCCATCATATCAGGCTTTCCACCAGCCTTTAATAAGCACCATTTTATCTCTGTAAGATCAAATCAGTGCTTGCTGAAGCACAGAATCACAGAATTTTAGGAATTGGAAGGGACCTCGAAAGACCATCTAGTCCAATCCCCCTGCCGGAGCAGGAACACCTAGATCAGATCACACAGGAACGCATACACACGGGCTTTGAATGTCTCCAGAGAAGGAGACTCCACAATCTCTCTGGGCAGCCTGTTCCAGTGCTCTGTCACCCTCACTGTAAAGAAGTTTTTTCTCATATTCAAGTGGAACCTCCTATGTTCCAGCTTGAACCCATTGCCCCTTGTCCTATCACTGGATGTCACAGAGAAGAGCCTGGCTCCATCCTCCTGACACTCACCCTTCACATATTTATAAACNGGGCACAGTGCTGGCTCATGCTCATCCTGCTGTCCACCAGGACCCCCAGGTCCCTCTCCCCTACCTCTCCAAGGCAGTTGGTACTTTGCAGATTTGGGCCATGTGCACAGAAGGGAAACTAATAGTGCTCAGCTGTTTCCTTGCAATAAGGGGAATTTTTCTTTCAAGCAAAATTGTTGAGTGGAGCAAGCTGAGGAAGGAAATGTTGTGTCCCTGTGATGAGCAAAGAGAACTCTGTACTTTTCTTTCTGCATGACTGGGGTTTTTGTTCCATCATGTCCATCACGGGGTATTCAAAGCTGAAAACCTAAAATTCTCCACTAAAAGGAAAAACAAGTAAACCACATCAACTTGCCTACCATGTCATATTTATTTTGGATACCTTGCCTCACTGTTCTCCATTAAACCCCAGATTAAAAAAGAAAACAACAGAAAACAAACAAAACACCAACAACCCTCTCCCAACCCCCCCCCCCCCACACACACACACACCATTTGGTATGGCAGTGTTTGAGGAATTAAGAACTAATAATTTTTCAGCACACACAGGAAAATCAAGTTTGCTTCAGGAAAAAAACAGTTCCATTAAAAAAAAAAATCAAATTATCTGGAATGCAGCGAGTCAGTGGCCCAGCAAGGGCTACATTTATTAACTCAGAAATAGCATCTCTGTTAAGGAACAGAACAGGTCTGTGATTTCAAAAGGTCAAGCTTGGCACTGATTTAACTCCTACCTACCTTGACTTCGTGCTCAGAATAAATTGATAAATCTCTGTGCTAGAGAAATACCTTTTCAGGACTAGCTTCCCCCCTCCGTCTTTAAGAACTCATTGCCTTCTCCTACACTGAAATCTGTCTATATGCAGAAAACATCAGTCAGGTCCCTCCAGAGTACTCTTTGGTGTGTGTATGTGCTATTAGGTCCTCCCTGCCCATTCCTCCCTATATTCGAAAAATGTTTTTGGCAAAACATGGTCGTCTAACTAATGTCAGTGAGAATATGCAAGATTCAAGAAAATCACCTGGGTAAAGTGCTTTTAGTTTTCAGAAGAATGAACCAGATCCAAAAGCTGTACTACGTGATGTACTTGTACATTGACTGCCTTCACATAAAATGTATTAGGCAGCATTACACTGCTTCCTTGAATAAACTTGAATTTTGCTTTGTTTTCTCTCTTTTTCTCTCTCCCTTTGGTCCCATTTCGGTGTCCAGGATCATTTTCTCTTTGATAAGCCAGTATCCCCTTTGCTAACATGTGCTGGGATGGCACGTGACTGGCCAGATGCCAGAGGAATCTGGTATGTTGTGTGACATGCAGAAGCTTGTGTTGTGTTTTAAAGATTGTGTTACAAACCTCCTTGCTTGCCCTAACCTTGCAGCCACTCTGTACCCATACTCACAGCATGTTCAGTTTGCTTTAAAAAAAAAAAAACAAAAACCAAACAAAACTTTCTTGCTTAATTAAAACAAAACAAAACAAACAAAATCAAGTAATGAACAACACCTTTATATTCAAGAAGTCACTAATGTCATCCACACAATACAGTATCATAGGCATGGCTCCTTCTTTGGATTTTTATCTCCATAAAAATTTGATTTGGAAAATAGCCCCTGAATCACTATGCAGTCAACAGAACTGAGGTTACAAAAGCAGGTCTAACACCATATTGTAGTCATGCTGTCAGCTAGGAACCACCAGCCACACAGCTGCAGGACACTGCATTGCAAATTCCTGTCCCCTTCCTCGCTGTAAAGAGACAGAATGTTATTTTAATTCCCAGAGCTAAAAATGATCCTTTCCTTCCAAACGAACTGGACAAAAAGGAGATACAGAAATTGAATTCCCTATTTTGTCCTAGGTTGGATTCAACTTTCACAACACACTTGATGTATTTTGTGCCCACGTACAACATTTTCTGTGGAGAGAAAGTCACAACGGCTTCCAGATCAGTGCATGCACCCACTAGCAGGGGATGTGGCAGTTGTGGAGTGCATTCCATCTGCATCCCTGCTGGTACAATTTGAGGCATTACAGGATGCTTTACTTCTGAAAAACTAGGCTAAAAAGGATTCTGAGGAGTCACCTAGCCTATCTCCTTGCCCAAGGCAGGTTCAGGACTTCAGTGAGGATGGGACTTTATGTGGAAAAAGCCCCAACTATTCTCCACACAGTGTCTGACTATACTGGATCACAGTCAGAAGCATGTCCAGTATTACTGTGATGAGCTAAACATTATTTCTTTTGGGCAGCAGGTACTGTGAAACCTGATTGCAGATGGAACATGATGGCCGGTGGGAAATCTTTGAGGATTTTGTTATTTCAACAAGCTTCACTTTAGTTCCCCAATGCCTCTTTAAATCTGAGGAAGGGGAAAAAGATAAATTTGACAAATTCATTGTCTCTACTAACGTACAGGAGAAAAGTACCAACAATATAAATACTGTCCAGGCATCTCCTGAACAAAACAGACCTGGGTTTTGGCTTGTTTTGCAGGTGAAATAGCAGGTGTACTAGAAAAAAACAAAGTAGTATGATTGGAAAGTATTTCAGTAAGCCACATTTCAAAAACGTGCCTTTCTCTTGCAATAAATTGTTGTCAAAAAGACTACAGGTTCTGGAAATGATTTTTCTTATAACAAAGGCAATCCTGTTCCTGTTACAGGCTGCAGAACCATTCCCACTGACCTCACCATCAGTGATGGCACAGTTTAAATGTACTCAGTGTAGCCTCCCTCAGCACTCCTTACAGCAATGGGGAGGCTTAGCTAATTAAAGAGGAAGCTGAGTCAGGCCAACCTCAGTCTATTTGGAAAACTCTTCCCCAAATAGCTATACGTGACCGGAGACAAGGCAACGGGACCTTGGGTGACCATAATGTCAGGGCACAGTGTGTTTACACCTGCTCAGTGTTGCATTGGCAAACTCCCAAGTGCAAGAAAAAGTGAGTCACAGTAAAAGACCGGTTGCAAGTCAGGCTCTTGGTGAACTTTAACTTTCAAATTTCATGTGTTTCAAACCTGGTAATATTCCACTGTTTGTACAAATGAGCCTGATCCCATCAATCATCTTCTACATGCTGTAGAAAGGCTGTAGTAGAAAACAGAGAGAGTGGAGAAAGAAGCCAGGAAAAGTGACCTCAGGTTTGACTCAGCACTTAATAAATCTAGCCATGACTGATGTGTTTGAAGCAAGAGTGAGTATCTCTAGGCATTTTTATCTTGACTGACAAGCCAGCATTGCTAATGTGCTGTCTGGAAGCAATGTGCAGCTGCTGTCCTCAGACACGTAACTTAACTGATGTGGCAATCCAGGGCTACCAAGCGCTACAGAGGACATTGGGATTTGATTTAGGGGAGAATACAATTAAGTAAGGACATAGTGCTTGGTCCCCAGCAGCATGTAAATGTTAGAGTTTTTTTTTTTCCTAGCTGCACAGTTTTCTAAGAACAATAAAAACCGTCCCTGGGGACAGAGGATACAGAGCTTGGCTTCTCCCTTTGCTGCACCTCCCAGCTGTGCTTGTGCTAGAGGACAACTCATTTTACTTCACTCAGCACCATGGCAGCATGATGTGATCAGAAAAACTGCTCTTCTTGCTGTGCCCAAGAAACCTCTGTAACACCATTGGCATGAGGGATCCAACGGTGAAAGCAGGTCAAGTCCCTAACTCTGCAGAACACCACTATTTTGTCACGCTTAACTTCTCCATAGCCCTGAAAGGCTACAATAACACTAAGGATATTAAGAATTATTTTTCAGGGCTTGTCTTCTTAAAGATACTCTTGTTTTCCCCCACCTCTCAACCAGGCATAACAATGACAAGACTTTTCTCATCTGGATTAATGAAGAGGACCACACCAGGGTTATCTCCATGGAGAAGGGTGGCAACATGAAACGGGTGTTTGAAAGATTTTGTCGTGGTTTAAAAGAGGTAATATCTCAATTACTTTATTATTCCTGTTTGTTATTGTTGGGCTGTTGTCAGCACTGTTTGCTGTGGTTCATACTGAACTGACATCTCCAGGAGCAACAAAATGAAGCAACACCAGTCCACATAGCAACCCACACTAATACAGTTAAAGAAGGAAACATGGGCAAATTGCTAGTTGAGTTGCAGGGGAAAATACATAAAAAGTCTTTGTAGCTTTTCCATTAAAATCTTGAGCGCACGCTGGCTAAAGAAATATCCCTTTTTTACCATGTTTTGCCTGCAGGCTGTGGGAATTCATAAATCAACCATTTTATCTGGATTGCTCGATCTGCTTGAATGAAGAATTTATTTGACTCAGGCTCCTGGTTCTCATCACTGATGCTGCGAGTGGAGTGGAGGCTGCTGAGGTTGTGCACAGGACTCAGGGCTTAGGACCCCTTGGCTCACTGCCACTTTTGGGGACATATGGGGTTTGGTGATTAAAATTCTAAGAACTGATAGCCAGGGGTCTGGGATTTTATTCTGGTCTAAGCTATTAACAGAGATAAAAAAAGCCTTCATGAGATGGCACATGGGTTAAAACAGTTTTGTCTAGACAACCCAGGTATAGCTGTGCAGGCATTTATTTTGTCCCACGGGCAATATAGCAAGATGCAGTGGAACAGGTGACATGGCCAAACATTGTTCTCCTCTGCTCTCATCCACATCACTCCTGACTGGATTGCCATAATGCACGAAAACCTAGAGGTTAAACTACGTAAGGCTGAAACTGGCTTGAAACTGTCTCCAAGACCATAAGAATATTTAGGCTGCATAAAACAACTATTTCTCCCCATTCGGATCCTTGGCATGCTCACTTCACGTGAACTGTGAAGGAACTGCATTTGGCTCCATCAGACTGCTTTTCTTTCTGGGTATGGAAATGAGTATTAGGCCAACCTTGGACCACTTGTTTCAAGCGTCTGAGGCAGGAAAACATGTCTAGTTTCCCACCATCAATTCTGGTGTCCTCACACAATATAGAAATAATGTTATGAGAGTCCTTTATTCTGTATCCTCCTGCAGAACAGGAGTATCTGCAGAGGTCTTGTGAGCATGAGCTGGTTATGTATCTGATTCTCTTCTGGAGAAGAAAAGAAATGAACTGAAATTGTATTTTGATCACAGAAGTAAGTCCAGGAAGTGTAGATGAGTGATCAGAGTACCAGCCTATTCAAAGGTCAATAGACCCTTCTGATTTTTCTGGGGATAATTATTTCACTCTCCTTTCTAATCTGGTCAGAGATCTACTAATGAAAAGCATTGCATACAAGGTATGCTGTCTCCTTATAATAGAAGAGTGGCTGTTATTAGGCATTTAGAAGTCAAGTGTCATCCCCTGAGAGTCATAGCATCACCTTGAAAATTACACGAAACTCAGCTTCAGCTCCTTTTGTTTCCTTTGTAGTGTTTGAGTCCTTTGGGCTTGTGTGTTGCAACCTTGCTCCAAAAATACCAAGTTAGAAATGCATGGCAAAAGCCATAATTCTTATGTGAAGATACAGCTTCATGTGCTAAGGCCAATACCAAACCAACCTGACAGGGAGCTTTGTGGTAAAGTGACAAAGAATCTGTAAGCTAGCAGTTGTGAGAAAATGATGAAAATATCCTTGTAGTATGCATCGGGGATCTTGGTGACTGATGAATGCAAATGTTTGCACCAGACCCAAATCAGACTATAGTCAGGTGTAAATTTATGCAACTCCACTGGCATTAGTGACATCCATCATCAACACAGATACATGGTGAAAAGAATCTCAGCTATAAGCAGACATCTTAAAATAAGACATTTGTATGCTGCCCTTTTCTTTTTGGTTTTTGTTTTTTTTCCCATCATAGGTGGAAAGATTAATTAAAGAACGGGGCTGGGAGTTCATGTGGAACGAGCGTCTCGGATATGTTCTAACCTGTCCATCCAACCTGGGAACTGGTTTACGTGCTGGAGTCCATGTTAAGCTGCCTAAGCTTAGCAAGGTACATAGGTCATTTAGAAGGCCAGTGACATAAAACAGCTCTTCTGATTTATAAAGGAACAAATGAAAAATGACAGCTTACGGCAACTGCATGTTTAGTATGATGTCTAACAAGGTCCTAGGGATAATGCACGAATAATTGAGCACAATTTTATTCTGCAGATTATAGTATTTGTTATGGAAATTAATCTACTCATCAGACAGCCACCAAGACAGGCTGTAATCCAAGGACTGAGAAAACTATCCATCTCTGCCTGTCATTCTGGACCTGCTATTAAGTCATGAATAACAGCATTGCAACAATTTGGCACAATGCATGCGGTAAAAGACAAAAAGCTCAAACCTGTTTCTTCCAATAGGATCCCAGGTTTCCAAAGATCCTGGAGAACTTGCGTCTGCAAAAGCGTGGCACTGGCGGAGTGGACACAGCAGCTGTAGCAGATGTGTATGACATCTCCAATCTGGACCGCATGGGTCGTTCAGAGGTAACCTGTTCTTTTTTTTTTCTTTCCTTGCTAAAAAGCTCAGATCTGTACTGATAAGAGTTAGTTTTCCTCTGGCTGTGTTCTCTCTGCTGACCTCCATGGAGCCATGGCAGTTTTTACTCCTGATGAATTTGGTTCAGTTGGAGATGCTTACTCAAAGAAAAATTATTAATATGCATGAAGTGCTTGACAAATATTCCTGTTACGGCAACAACAGAAAAAAAACAACCCTAAGCAAGTTCCACAAATGTGACTTGCTTGCACCATGTCAAGAGCACACAGGTGATGGAAAGGTTTGGCTTTGTTAACTGATGCCCCTCAGGACAATGGTTCTTAGCATCACTGTACAAAGTCTTAGACCTGCTTGCCTGCTTGAGTGCCCAGCTATGAGATCTGTGTCTGGTGGTCTCTGCAGTGCTGGACACAGGATGGGTTTGTAAGTTGTACACTGGGCAGTGAGCCAGATACTACACACTGGGCAGCACTTGCTGTGCATGCTGCAGAATGTTGGTGAAAGAAGCAGGGATGAAGACCTAACCAGGGAATCAGGCACTGAAAACACAACTGGTTTAAGGTGTTGTGTTCCTATTACTATTCTGTTCTCCAAAGACAGCGGGACAAGGCTAGTCTCTAAACTCCAAAATAATTGTGGAGGAGAAGTTGGTGCCATCTTCACATGTCCTGTATGGCACTAAGCAGAGGACACAGGAGAGCTCAGTTCAAATCAGGACAAGGATTTAATTATCAGCTCTGTTGGGCTGTAGGCTACAATGAGATGGGTTCCTCTCAGACATTTGTTTGGAAGCTATTTCAGTTTAAATGAGTATTTTGTTGTGCCAGAGAGTAGAAATGACCCTACAGACTGGTGGTGCTGCTGCTCTCCTGGGAGACTCAGGTCTGAGACCTCATTCCAGTTTCATATATAAGTATTTTATAAAGCAGAACAGCTCCTAAGAGCAAATCTACTGGAGGGTGGGGAAGAAACAGCTGTGTCAGAGTTGCAGCCTCTTCCCACTATCTCTGCCTCAGCCAAACCCTTACTGCAGGTCACAGGCTGCAAATCCTGTGGTGTCACTACATCTTCCCTTTCCTCAACGAGGCCAGGGCTGTATTCACCCTTGGCAATGTCAAGAACAGAGGTGAAAATTTACCTTGCAAGACCCTCGAAGTCCAGTGTTTTGAGCACTCTGCCAGTAGATAGGAAACAGAGGCTCAAACCTTCTGTCAAACATGTCTTTCACCCCTCACTTGTGTGCTGTAACCTCTCAGCTGTGGTCAACTGGCCCTGGTGGGACTGATGTCTGCTGAGGAGCCTTATTCTCCAATAGCAACACCATACATCATTTGGGCTCAAATGCCAACCTGCCTGTATATGTCAGGATTTGAAGGTCTGCCTACCTGCCCAGCAGCAAAATCATTAATTACCTTGGGGGCTTTGCTGCAAGTTGAAACTCAATTGCAAAGAAAAGCATGCTGTCAGGGTGTGTTTATCCCGAACACCACTGAGAGGCTTTGGCAGCTTAGATACGGATTTAGTTTGGTCCTGGTGTTGCAGCCCAATGCTTGAGTTCAGCCTGATTCTTGATAGGTTTTCATAACATGAATATAACCCCAAGATAATTCACCTGGGTTACAACTAGATTCAAACTTGTCCACTGCCAGTCAGCTGGCTTCCCTTCCTCGCTCACCTTGGGTTTTCTGCCACTGGGACAGAGACAAGTCAGGTCTTCTGTGCTTTCTTATTCGGACATGCTCTTGAATGCCTTCATAGATAAGGTGCATTTGGACAGGGGCTTGGAAATTTTAAATTTTGGAGTTTGATGTAGGCAGCTATGTTCCTTGGGATCTAGACCAAAAAATAAGAGTGAAAATCTATTAAGCTGTATTAACTGCAAAGCTAGCATGTGACAAAGACACTTATTAATACCTGAAACATCATCATGTGTGCTTTATAATAACCTAACACTAATAATACAAAAGGATTACACAGCATGATTAATTAATATGAGTTCTACTGACAGATGGCTTAAGCCTAGAAATTTTTGCTCAAATTAAGTCTTCCTCTGAAGTCGGTGATGCCTCATACAGCAAGGATTCAAAGGATTAAGCCAACAGACAAGACACAATCCCTACCCTGAAGATTTTGAAATCTAAATAAGACAAGACAAACTCAAGGGTTAGAAATGTTTTATTATAAGGCATATTTTCTTCAGCACATAATAAATTAAATCCCATTATATGGTAAATGTGTTTGCAAAACTGAATTATGTTCCCAAAGGTGCAAGATAAATTTGTTTGTATTTTTGCTTTGTTTCAGTTACTGGTCAATGCAAACTTAATATGAAATTCCTTTTCTCCTGGAGGCTGCAAATTTAGACCTCTGATTTTCCAACAGAGCTGGTCTGCAAAAGACAACAAAATAAACTACTAAGCCACTGAAATGCTTTATAGTAAAAACAAATCCCTTGAAAACTGGTGACTGTCACAATAAAGAGACAATGGGATTTAGTCTTCGCATTTGGTTTTAGCAAGTCAGTCATTAAAGGTTGCTAATAAACCACCTAATGAAGATTAAGAAACATCAGCGCTATAGCTTGCTGGCTAACAATACCACAGGGCTTGTGGTCCTTGCATGTCACCACCTGTGAAGAAAGCCTGCTGGGGACAAGGCACCTTGTATTCTTCAGCAATTTTGAAAAAGGTTACAAAAACACCACTAACCCCTGCCATGTAGAATTGCCAGTTCTGGTGCTGCTCTGGGCCTGGAGCTAATCTCACACCTGTCAGTGTAAATCAAGAGCTGCAAACAAAGGAGTGATGGATAATGCAGAGCCAGCACGAGTTTAGGATGAGTGCCTCTGCTTCAGAGATGTGGGTCCTGGGCTTGGCAAAACCACCTCAATGAAGCCAGTGTGCTCGGCAGAATGAGTAGGACATCTTTCCCCATTGCTGATGAATCATTGCAGCAGGGTTCATGGTCATCTGCAGGGGAACATATGGTCCTGAGCCATGCCTATGAAGAAGCACAAGACTCTGGTTTGATGAGCTTCCTCAGGCAGTCCAAATGGCCATGGCCAAGCAGGTAGTCCTGCCATCCTCCCAGTCCTAGACATGGGAAGGACTCCTACCCTGTGCCTCCGGCAGCATTCAGGGACAGCGTGAATCAGGGCAATAAGCTTCTGTCTTCCTCTCCTTGCACCACCATCCCAGTTAGTTTCTGCCTGACTCTGTGCACACAAATGCTGCTGCAAGCATAGGGGCAGCACAGGCTTGAGAGCTGGGAAGACACAGCAATTGCTGCTTCAGCGAGAATTTCCTGGGGATGTTGAGCATTCACAGCACTGCTGCTTTGGTTTCTTCATCCTTGTATGTTGAGTAAAGGGAACACAACAGACAGGCACCCCTGGCTGTGCCAGGCACTACTGAGCAAGCATCTGGGGAGTATCCTGCACTCTCACAGGGGTCGCATTTGAAATAGGTCTCTCTTTATATAAGCACATTTGTTTGTTTGCTTTGTTCCTCTAGGAATACGAGTAGAAGCAGAATTTGGTGGAAATAACTTCAGGGCTCCTATCTGAAAATATCTGTTGCTAGCAGTCCAGCTCAGGGCAAACAGAAGGGAATTACTTTGGGTTTGCACTGGACCAGCATGACCCACACTCCCTGTGGCACAAGGGTGTGTGGTCTCTATGCCATGATACTCCTTACTTAGAGTGTTAACTGCTGTCATTGCAGTACAAGCCAATTTTCATTTTGTCTATTAACAGCACTAGCTAAAGCATCTATTATTACAATTTTCTTCTTTGTTGTAGGTGGAGCTAGTCCAGATTGTCATTGATGGGGTCAACTATCTAGTGGACTGTGAGAAGAAACTGGAAAGAGGTCAAGACATCAAAGTGCCACCACCACTGCCTCAGTTTGGCAGGAAGTGATCTTGCTGTTGATGGTGGCAACTGATGGTAAATATGGCTGCCATTCTGACAGAAAGGCGCCCCTGTATATCTCTGTATAAATGTCTTGTGTAATAAAACACTACCTGACACCTGATGTCTCCTCAGATGCCTGCCTGCACTGGCAGAAACTAGTCTTCACGCAGGTTTACTGGGATGCACCCAATACAACCACCTTGGTACGCTCTTTTGTGGGGACCGCTTCCCTTTCTTTCTTAGTTGGTGACAAGTAAAGTACTGACTCAGTAACACAAAAAGCACAAACCTCTAATTCTATCCCACATTTGGACTTATGGCCATGCTTATGAAGTCTCCTATGAGCACCCTATTTTCATTCACACACATACTTCTCTCCAGTGACTGTCCAAGCAGCCAAAACCTGCCAGCCCGAGGGACAGGAGCTGTGAAGTGCTCATTTTTTTTCAGCAACCTTTGGACACCATGGTGAGTTCTGCAGTTAACTGCAGTAGGCAGCTGCTCGTGCTTTCAGTCTCTGAAGTCCAACACTTGACCTGTCAGCAGGAACTCAATGGTGTCTCTGCGTGGGAGCTGTCTCTTCTCTGCCCAGGACTGGTCTGTGCACAAAATTCTTTACATCACCTCAAATCCTCAGACTTTTTTACTCCTGGAGAACACACTTCTCAGCTCTTTCCCTCATGCATCATTTGGGCTGTAGCAAGCTGGCCCAGAAATATCAGTTTGCTGATATCCTGCATCCAGCATAAACCTTTCCAGTATGGCCTGTCCCAGTCTTCTGCAGCTTTCAGGCTGCAGGTAATGGGAACCAGGCTCAGCTAACTGTCACTCATCAAAGTGCCGTAGGAGGTACTGCCACCCTGAGTTAAGATCTTCTCTGTGCTCACCACTTATGTCACCCTGAGTTAAGATCTTCTCTGTGCTCATCACTATTTCATGTGGTGAGCAGCTTGGCAGGGCAGAAATCAAAAATAGCAGATAAAGTCCCACTGCTTCTTTTTTGCATATTGAAACATACTCAGTGTTTCACATGAATCACATTCAGAACACCAGTTCTCAAGAAAAAAAAAAAAAAGGTCAAAACATGCTCTGACGAATGCACTGTCTGTGTTGCTGTTGCGCAGGGACTAGTATCATCAGAGAATTCCTCAGGTCTGTGTGGGCAGGAAAAGGACACTCTGGAGGTGCCCCTTGCTACTGTAGGTCTGGGTACAACTCTGGACAGAGCCCAGCTGTACCCGAACTGGCACTCTGCAGCCCATTGCAGAACCTTGAGCAATGCTAGTTTAGTTTATAAAACTCATGCAGTGTAAGCTCTGAGAAAAAAAAAATGAGAAAACGTGCTAGTCTTAGTAATTCTCACACAGTAGGAACTCCCCTAACAAAGAATCCATCAGAAACCTCTCAGCTGACACCTAATGTACAAAGCCAGCCTGGTGCAAAGCCCCTTTAGAAGGCTTGTCAGTGAGTCCTATCTGAAGAGCTGTGACTGGATAGCTAAGACATAACCAGTTACAGATTTTAAAAATCACAGCTGAGAGTTAATTGAAAGGGAGATGGTGAATTAGGAGCTCTTGGACATCAGCAGCACGGCACAGTCTTGTTTCTTGCTCAGAAGGAGAGCTGTTGCATATAAAGTAAGTTGGAGCTTCCATACAATAGCCATTTCTTTCTCATCTATGCTGGGTACATTCCCTAACACTTTGCTACTGGCTTGCTAAATGGTGGTTAATAATAGTATTTCTGTGGAGGAACAGAGAATTCTGCTTATTTCACATAGAAGGAAAAGAAGTAAAACTGGAAAGACTTCATTGCTATCTCTCCAAAACACTCAGATCAACACAAAATTCAACTGTGGGCCAAATATGCTCAGGTCATAGCATCTACTTGCTTTTCTCCTGCTGACTTACAAACTGTTGATAGGCAGGGGTACAAAGTCCAGCTGGGAGCCATTTACTAACAGCATTCCTGAGTGGTTGATATTGGAGCTGATGATACTGCTTTAATACTTTAACAACAACCTGACGACGGGGTTCACCAAACAGTCAGTCAGTCCACTGCGGGTGCTAAATGAAAGGGAGCAGATGGTATGCTGGAGAGCAGGGCTGCGTCTCAGAGGGCATTCAGCTGTAGAAATGGGCTGACAGAAATCCCACTAAGTTCAACACAGGCAGAGACAAAGTTCTTTACTGGGTTTTCAATGCCTGCCCGTAAGTCAGAGGCAAAAAGAAGCCCACAGGGTTGGGCTACAAACCTACCTTTGGGGTTAGAGTGCACTTTTTGAAAAGGGGATTCAGTCCTTACTAGGTAAAAGGGTTAGAGTCCCTACGTCACGGGGTTAGACATCCCGCTTGAGGCAAATTGTAGAGATTACAGGCGTAACTTTTATTTTTGTCATTTGTTTAATTTTGACTGTTATTTTGCTTTGTAGCACTTAAAGTACAGGGTTTAGAGTCCCTGCTTGAAGTATGGTTCGTTTATTAGTGACTGTTATTTCTCTTTGAAGGCCTACTAGGTAAAGGGGTTGGAGTTCCCACTTGATTGCTGTTGCCTGATTGCAACTGTTAATTTGTTTTGAAGCCGTTGTTGTTAGGATTTGTTTGTGTATGTGATAAAAGGGGGCCCTTCTGGGGTCCTGGGGGACAGCAGGGCTCCCCAGGGGTGCAAACAGGACCTGAGGAGGCCCCTACAGCTGTCCGCAGGAGTGCCTGGGGGGCCCAGCAGGGTTCCCCTGGGGGCCTGGAGAACAGCCGGGCTCCACAGGGCCCTGTGCAGGGCCTGGCAAAGCTGGTACTGCGAGGGGGTGTCAAGGGGTAGCAGGGCAGTGTAGAACAGAGAAGAAGAGCTCAAACAGCATGTGAAGTTCCACGGTCGTTTTATCAATAGCTGGAGACAAAGGGTGCCCGTGGCCTTCCTGGGTCTCCACCAAAGGCATTCCTCTCGCTGCCCTGCCCCAGCATTTGGCTGCTTCTTCAGGCTCCCTGGCCAGCACACCAATGGAGCCGTGGGCCAAAGCCCACCTGTCCCCCTGTCTCTGAAATGGGGATCAGCTCTGCACACAGCTCCAGCAGCACAAACAGCTGCCTCCCAGGGCAGGAGTCCTCCTCCTCCATGCCCTCCGGCAGCAGTAGCACAGCGCTTGCCAGCTGAATCCAGAGGGAGGCCTGTTAACTGCAATGCTCAGGACCAGCAGGGTTTGAGTCGCCAGGGAACAAACCAAGGGGCTGCTGTCCTTCACCTTGTCTTGAAAGGCTGGCATGGAAAGGAACAGAGCCAAGGTCAGAGAGAGTCCACTCACATTTAAAATAAAGACTAGAAACTAGTTTTCTGTACAGGTATTTAGTAT
>VZTO01026170.1:0-127968 GCA_013400615.1 Syrrhaptes paradoxus
CATGAGATCCTCAACTCCACCACACAGAAATGGTATGTGCTTCTCAGAAACAATTGCACCTGGAACATGGTTTTGAATATTAGAAATTCTATACTGGAAGAAAACAACAAAAATTAGCACACTCGCGTACTTACTCAATAGGTAGCTTTTTGCTGTTAGATGCAAATTCGTGGCATTTGGGAATATCTTGTATCTTACAGTTGCTTTGACTGTGGCTCTAAAACCACATCAAGTAGATTCAGTTCACTCAGGTGTTTGCTTGGTCATCCTGTGACCAAGGTGAACAGATACAGTTGTTTATTTTTCAGAGAAATACCGATACAAATCACTGAACATTTACTTTGTTCTTGGAGTACTTTCTGCTGTGCAGAAATGCCTCCGAGCACCATGACTGGAGTTGCTTTCATAAGCCATGAAAAGTGACTGTACCATTTAGAAGCACTATTACGAAGTGAGAAAGTTACAACAGCTTGGTTTCTAGAAAGCCCCAGTGCATCGCAAGTGACCTGTTATGCTCTTTGCTGTGCTGATGTGTCACAACACACTATCATGCTGCAACACTAAACTGCTGTAACGTGTATCAATTGACTGTGCCATACAGGATGGACATGTGGTGTGGTTGAGAACAAGGTGAGCAAGAGACATAACCAAAAACTGAAATTCTTTTGTGGTCGTGTATGGAATAAAAAAGACCAGGTTTGTTGCACTGGGGACCTCCCCTCCTCCCCCCGCTTCCCATCTGGATGTACACATTTTCCAAAGCAATCAGAATTATTGGCATCACAGACCATTCTTCTGGATAAATTCATGCTGCATGAAACCTATCAACATGTAACATCAAAACAATAGCATTTCATGGACTTTGGATAATATTATAGGATTTCTTATATACTCCACGGCACAATCTTTCCACAGAACTAGATCTGATAGTGAAGTATTCGAGGGAGAAGTGACTGCTAACGTTTGTCCCCAGTATACTTCTCACACATTGATCAGCTTATTATCTGCTTGTGTTGTATTCATTGTTTCCTTCTTTATTTTCGCCCCATGAGGAGAAATGTGGCATGTAGGAAGAAGGCACTAATAGTACTTCAAGGTCATAAATTTATTATAATTGCCTTATGACAGTAGAAATTAAAAGAGCACAACAGAAGGAAGGTGTTTCATATAAAATGACAGTTGATTTTCCTCTTCTTACCTGTAAATACCCCTTTATCCCAGCCTTCTCTGAATAATGACACTTTATTTTCTAGCAAGAATGTTCTATGCTTGGAGCACATTTCATTAAATCGTTGCAAACCACTGATGCCCGGAATATGTTCTGTTTAGCGTAATCACATTACTTCCAGTTTTCACAAAGGTGTTCCACCCTCCACATCTTGTAATCACCAGTCCCACCTCCACAAAGAGCTTTTGGGGAGAAGCATGCCATAAAAGAGGAAATTAAACTGTTCTGAGGATGGTTTCTGAATATTACACACAAAATTTTACTCTTGGCATCACTGGCATCAACTTGCCTTTCCTTCACATGAAAAGTCTAGTCATGAAGCAAAAACCCAGGCTTGTTTGAAGCCTGGTACACTGACAACACAGGGACCAGGCATTTTCTCAGCACCGTTTTATCCTAATCAGTAGTGGGGAATCTGAATGTGGTGGTTGCTGTGGGTGGAGGAGGTCCCGCTGGTAGCTCATCAGTTCAGTCCTGGACGAGGATTATCCCTAGCGCTGAGCAGGCACAGTGCCTTGACTGAGACTGGAAAGAGTCCCACACTCAGAAAATACTGTTATTTGTTTATATGCATCCTTGTCAGTCCTCAGCTTTGCCTTTGCTCTTGTTTTCTGAGAGGGAAGCAAAAACGTAGGGGTATGGGTGAGGAAGAAAAAGAAGAAACAAACAAATAAAATACTGGCATAACCAAGCTGGGACTGTTAAAAGTGGGAGATTAGCATTTATAATAATGAGGAGGCACTGTGGAAGTCAAGTCTGGAAAATGCCTTCAGTATTGAGTATTTCACTGCCAGCTAGCTCCTCTGGTTTCTTAGGATATTGGCCCCAGGTAAAGCATTAATAAAATATTAACCTGACAGTAGCTACTTTTCTTGGATGCGGTTGCTCATTATCTGAAAAAAAATAGTCCGAAGAACTTAATAAAAAGAAAATATCATTATTAAAATTGTCTTCCTGAAATTATTTGCCCATGGAAGAATCATCTAAGGATCATTTCATCTTGATTGTGTGCCATGCTGTATATCAAATTACATCAGATTTATGCTAAAAGCAGCCCTTCTTCAGGAGCATCTGGCTGCCAAAAGCTTATTCTAGCCAAGAGGCAATGCAATTGTATAAATCATCCCGTTTTGTGGATATAATTCTTCAATCAATCAGCAGAAGGGGAGTAAAAGTTCTGAATGTGTTGGTCATAATACATCTATCTAACCTGGGATATTTTCTTTTGTGTGACAGTGACATTTGAAGCTGTATGTGGTAACTTGTTTATCCGTGTGGATCCAGATTCTGCCAACAGTGCATTCAACAACACATGACTCTGATAAATACATGTAACGGGACTGCTTCAAAAATGAGACTCTGCTTAAACTGAAGAAAGAGTTGCAGTGTGTCTCTGAAAGAGCTGAATCTCAGTTAAAATAAATGGATGTAACGTACAAGAAAAGATGGCCTCTCTTTTCTGGTCTCTGAAAACTTTTGGTAGCTTGCAGTGCAGGGTTAATATTTCCAGAAAAAAAAATAGATGCCTGCCCCGATTCCCTGCTCATACATGCTATAGCAACAGATTTTCTATGGAATTGCAGTGGATTGTTAAAGGTCTTCCATTTCATGTACAACTTTAATTACTGTAATTTTCTTCATGCAGTTTTTCAGTTTCTGCTATAATGATAATGACATAGATAAGTAGTAATAAGATAATACATTAGTAAAGAAGGATTATAACATGAAATGAGAATTTAAAAAGCAAAGTTTCTGTGTCAGCATCACAGCAATAAAAAGGCATTAAGAAAAAATCTTGGTCTGAGAGGGAGAAGCAATTTCTCAGGTACTAAGGCTTTAATCTAAATTGTGTTGAAGAAGATAGGGATTTCCCCACAGATTACAATAAAGCTTTTACAGGTGCCCAAAACAGTGCTCCCAACCTTTAAAGAGCAAGACATATTTGTCTGGTGTTGATATCTTCTCTTTCCAACTTCTATATGCACAGTTTCTAAAGACTGGCGGCCTCACAGGAGAGTCTTGGGTGATCCATCTATGTTAACAGAGCTAATGTCTGATTGCTTTGCTCTAGACCTTCTACTGCACCACCAGTGTACCTGAGTGTGAGCCATGTGGCCAACATCTGCCATGTGTCATTTACTTACTGGTCTTATTTGCCTAGTAGGTTTGCCTTTCTTTCCAAGATTGTGCCTCTTGCTCCATGATCCCTCTTGTTTCTCTTCCTGGAGCAGCCCTGATTTTACATCAAGAGGTCTTTGATCCAGTCTTTGTTGAACTTGACCAAGGCCCATAATGTAGAAAGCAGAACATTGTTATCTCTTAACCACTTTGAGCACTTATTTAATTTCTTTCTTAAATTGAAACAAAAGTTATAACTGTTCTATAGCACATTGTTCAGATCTCTCTGGCAAATGCTGACCTGGGCTGCCTGTTTCCCTGTGCAGTGTCATGCTGGTGCATCAGGTTGGGTTCAGGAATAGGTAGTGTGCTGCACCACGGCGCTTCCACACCAAGTCTTACCTTGAGAACTTAATGGAGAAATCTCAGCTGAGAACCTCTGAGAGAGTAAAACTCAGGTACGCTGGGCTGAATTTGCTTACACAGGGCCAGCTCAGCACAGGTACCTCCAAACTATGTCTTCCCGAACCTTCTGGTAGTACCATAAGATTGCAGGCCAGCAGCCACTGGGCAGAGATGCCTGGTGCTCAGCAGGTTTAGTGCTGTGTATTAACAGGTTCTAAACAGTAGCATTTCTCATTTGTTTCAAGTGGGGCAAAAAGCAGACTGAAAATTGTGAATCTTTATATTTTGGGTAATGGTCCTATTTCAGGTTTTGAAACTGAGTTTTGAAATTCTGTGTCCACTGCTTACAAAGAATTAGGACTTAATACAATACTGTGTAGCTATGCCTTATTTCAAATATAAGGTACAAAAATATGAGGAAATGAACAGGATTTTCATCATCAGTTACCCAGTACAGATCTGAGAAGTTAATTTTTTGCATAACTGCTTTCTCCTGCTTCACTCTGAACTGGCATGTCAGCATGTCCTATGTGCTTGCATCACTTGCTGGTATGTAAGGTTCTCAGACATGCAATAAGCTGGAGTCAGAGGGAAGGCAATATACTTTTTTAATGCAAAGCTTTTTCTAGAGAGGTCTTTACAGGACTAGTGAGGGACCACCCAGACAGAAGTAGTCCTCCAAAACATGATAGCTTCTTTCTTGCCTAAATGATATTTGTTTGTGAGGGACAGATGATGCACGTCCCTGGCTCTCTGCAAATATTCTCAGGTGGCAGCATGCAACATTAATCACCCTGCTGCTGAGCTGTCACAAAGGTTTCGTGCATCCTAGAGTACTGTGGAATCCTTTTCCCAGGGCATTCAGACCTCCCCACGTTCCTGGGACAGCAGAGACTCTGTGGGTGGAGGATGTGAGCTGCAGACAGACAGACTCACCAAAGGGAGTAACTGGCCAGCTTATTCATTCAGGAACACAAACATCCCTACCTTCCTCACAGATACCATCATCTTCATCAGAAGATACAATCCTAGTCAAAAGGACTAATAGAAAGGGATGGCTGGTTTCTAGCTTGTCTTCTTCAAGATGTTCAGAAGCAGAGGGTGACAGAACCAATTTTAGGCTATCATCTCTAGTTAGAGGATTGCTGGCTACCCAAATGCTCCTCAAAACTGGGGAGGTTAGGACAATGAGAAATGCTTCTTTCATTACTTTGTTATTCTCTGTCTCGGTTGCCAGTGTTGATCAAAGTAATTTTTGTATCATCTCTTGGCAGATTTTCCCAGTGCTCTGCAGTTGGTAATTTAGAGCAGAATACTTTCAGCAGTAACCATAACTGACATCTGAAAGTGGTTCATATTCATTTAAAAGCTTGCGCAAAGTAAAAGTCAGGCAAGGTTTGCCCGAGAGGTAATACCGCGTATTACAACAGCTGATAGAGCTGAAGAGTCATGGGTACATTTCCAAACCCCTGTGCCCTTCTCAGGATTGCTGCAGAGGCAGAGACTATACAGAAACAAAGATCCAGTGCCGTGCCTCCCTTTCAAATGTGGCATTTCTAAGATGCCTCCCAGTGCTGCAAATCAGTACAAGTTTAGAATAATTCTGATTTATAGCCATAGCACATGTTGTAAGTCTGGAAACTCAATAACATTTTATTACCTAGTAAAGAAGTTGTTTATTTAAATAATTACTTCTTGTGGCATATATGAGAAGATAAACAGTGTATAAATGACTAAACTGTGTGATTGAATGCTTTGTGACTATCCTCTTCTGTGAATTTTACGCCATTCATTTCTGAATTTATTCCACCATAAATACAGAAAGTACTATTACATATTCCAGAAAAAAAAAAAGTCTCTTCAACTGAAGGAATCAGTGTACCTTGCAAGTACCTCATGTTTTCTCAGATTTTCATTCTCATAGTCAGTGGCAATTGAAATTGGTAAGTTCCTATTTTCAGAGTGAAAAGCAATGATAATTCATGTGATAATACTCCCAGCTAAAAAAACTAGGAAGCTTTATTTTAGAGATGCATAATGAAACATGATGGGAAGATGCCTTATTCCATGTCCTCACATTTCTTTCCCTATTAGCGTGAAATTTATGTATGTGAAGGGGAAAAATCAGTTTCCCATCTGACAAAATGTGTTTATCTTCTGCTCATAATATTGAACCACAGTTTTTTTCCTCCACACTGTTCTTGAAAGTATCACTCAATGTAAGTTCCTATCTGCTGTTGTTGTGCTTTGAAAGGTGCTCTCCCTTTCCCACAGAGGTATGGTATCTCACTTTGAAAATGGGTGTATAGCACAGTTGGTCCTCTGCTCAAAGGAGCAGTCAAGGACTGAAAGTGTCCTGTGGTCCTGATCTCACCATACTGAGAATAGGGCTTCAGCCTACCTGGTGTTACAGAGAATGTTAAGGGCTCATGTAGCCAAAAGACTGTGTTTTGCCTGATGGCTTAGGAAGGCTGTCTTTAATTGGGGAAATTATCTGGTGGAACTGAAGCTTTCTCTTTCCATCTCCCTTTGCCTCTCTCCTGGACACCCTTTTTTGCTGACTTTTTGCTGCCTGCTGGCAAGGAACTGAGACTATTTTGATCTTACCGTAATATTTTCTTATTCTATCTTCCATCTCCAAACTGCTCCATTTCAGTCAGTGGCTCACTGTTACCAGCTTTGTGTTCTGCTAATTGCTTGGTCAGCCTTCACAGGTCTTTTACTGGGGTGGAGGAGGTGAGCAAGGTCTGACACTGGCACAGAAGTCAGTTCTTGATGACTAGGCATGGAGGAGTGATGTACACATGTAGTCCCCTTCTTCTGGTCTCCAGCTATAGCAAGCATTGAATCTGTTACTGCTGAGGCTGGCTAATAAAACCTATCATATCTGACTGGCATTTGTTATGCTTAATTGCAGGCACATTTTGAGGTTCATGGTGGAAGCAGTTTCTTAGATTTCTGTTCAGTCAGTGCACAGAAATAGGTATTTGTAGAGCAGGATTAATGTGATTTATTTTAGACTTCCATACTGTTAATTTTTTGCCTGTGGTGACAGCGTAGATGCTCATTTTAAAAGCCTAAAAGTTAGGTATAGTGTCTACAGTATAATCATGGAAAGATGGGTGAGATTGATCCCTCTGCTGATGCATTTTACAGTCTCCTCTGGTTAGGTAGAGTGGATAAATGTCAGCTCCTCCAGCAGCAGCCACTGTCTTTCGCAATGGAGCTACACTGAGAAGAGAAACACTTTTGTGGGGAGTGCTGTCTGCTTCAGACCCTCACACCCATCGGTGTGCATCCTTACCTCTCCTCATGGCCACAGGTTGACTGTCAGCTGCTCAGCAGGCAGGATCTCATTTCTGTGGCCATTCTCATCTCTTAATGTGAGCGACTGAATTTAGTAGAATTATTTTAACCAATTTTTATGGTCAAAATTATTTCCAGAAGAGAATTGGGGGTTGGTGTTAACAATGTTCTTCCCATATCTTTGCTCAAAACCCCTGCTCTATACTCTTTCAACTTGAACTGGAAGAGCACGGCAGGCTCTGAGAGGATCTTTGGAAATCATAGCCCTGTTAACCATCAGATCAACACAGATAATTGCTTAGTGCTGTCACTCCACTACATGTTTCTGACGTGTAGTATAGCTTTATAGCAGCATTGCAAAATATCACCAGGGTAATACTTTTGCTTTCTTAGTGACTAATCATTGGAAAATTTGATGTTGTTTGACAATTTAGTCATTGTCAAATATAATCTAAGTCTTTGCTGAGGGCAACACGGAGTGTATGGCAGGAGAATAACAGCATCTGAATTGCAGCTTTCTAGAGAAATCAATTCTTTTTTTACAATTAGGCTGTTAAAGTTTCTGCATGTTGTACAGAACAGCGAAAGTCAGACTAACTTACCAAGAAATTTCTGTCTTGGGCAGAGTGTGTGTAAGATACAGCAGAGCTGTCCTGCGTTTTTTAACGACCCTAAAATGTAGTCACTGTTTTCTAATACACATCTTAATATTTTGGTGTTTCTCACATCTCTGTGTCTTCAGAAAACAACATTTTCCATTGAAGTGCTGACATCTTCCTCGAATAAGAAACTCCAAACCCTAAAATTCATTTTGACAAAATAAATTATTCAACAAGTCTTCTTTAATTATCTCCTCTTTGACTGCGTTGTTGCCAGAGTTGTTTATTGCTCTTGCAGAGAAAATGAACCCCTGGATTTCCCTGATGGTTATTGTATATGTCAGCCATAGTATGCAGACTTTTCAAAGGATCATTCCCATGACCTAATCTCAGTGCTCCCCAAAGCTCACCAGTGATTACTGTGTTACGTTTTCCTAGTGAGTGTGAGGTGGTGGAGAGTGCTTGTTGCTAGTTTTCATTATCCACAGAAAAAGCTTTGTGCCAGTGGAAAAATGCAAGCTCCATACTGATTAATGTGCCAAAGACAACTTAAGGTCATGATTATATATGAAGTGGGAAACTTGCCACGTATTGATGGAATGATCAAACAGGATGGAGGAGTGAATGAACCGTATGTAACAGACGTTAGCCACATCACCTAATGGATTATTGGAAGGTGCTTGGGTGTTGTCAAAAGTCATCAAGGAGCTGTGTAAGAGTAAGCACTTAGCTTTCGTCTCGCACCGTGTACCTTTCTGTTTTCTTTCCTGTTTTCACAGATAAATAGCATGGTTGTGTTGGGTCTTGAAGGCTTTTGCATCTCCAACCTGCGAACAGGCTGGAGGCAGTAGCATGGAAAATCCCAACCGCTTTGTTCCCTGCTCAGTTCAGGCTTGTCCAAAGTGATTTAAGTATCATGTTGAGCAGCTTGGGTTTTTGAGATAACATCCTGGCAAATCAATACCTTCTGTATTTGTACTGTGGGCTAGATATCTGAAACCTGTGAAGACTTACTCTTCCCTGGAAAACCATCCTGTATTTGGATGTTACCACGCACCGTTGGATGTATCAGTCAGTCACTGACTGACGAGACTCTGTCTTTCAGGCCGAACTCTGGCAACATATCAAACCACTGAGGCTAATCCTGACTGAGACTAGACTGGTGTACAGCTGAAAACAACTTTTTTCCTGTACCAGGCACTCAGTGACTGTAAACACTGAACCTGCAATGTCAAAGTTCTTTTTTCATGTTCAGGCCTGAGTTGACTTCTACTGAAGACCAACACGTCTAAAGAGCCATCTCAGGCTTTGTAATCCCTGTCTTTGCAGGAGTTTGCAGCTGCGGCATGCTGTTGAGATCTGATGAAAGCCAAGCAGACAAGACTTTATTTCCTCACAGCCTCCCCCAAACATTTGTACTAACAATAGTATATTTTCTCTTTTCTCAATTTTTTTTTAGAAACTTGATTGAGTCTTTCATTCCTAAACATGACAGGTGAACTCTCTGGGCCAAGTTTTAACTTGCAGCTTGTATTTATAAGGGAGAAGTAGGCCATGGAAAACCAGGCTTTGAAATGGAAATACTGCCTCAGCTACAGCCACAGCAGTGCTGCTCAATGCCCTGTTTTGTTTTCTTTTTCCCATTGTCAGCCAAATCAGGCTCACCACTCCTAGTTCAAAGTAGAAGTGTTAACTTTCCAGAATTCCCCGTGCTGCTGCTTTTACGAGTCTTACAGACGTAGTCAAATGCTGTAGCTAGTATTCCATGTCTTTGAGCAGGTCTTGAGTTTCTAAGAAAAGGCTGTTCTTCTCTGACTTCCAGAACCTTGGAGCTAGCTCTAGGATACAGGAAACTCAAACTAAATAGAAGGTATGTTTTCATATTCTGGTGCTTACGTGTTATTTCTAGGCCAGTGTATGCACTTCTGCTGGATAACCCTACCCCAGCTGTATGCTTCCGTCTTACCAGGCTTCCATTAAAATCAGTAGCTGATCATATGGCATCTGTAGGGTAAACCAATATTGGATAGTTGTGGGAACAGTCAATATGTCACTGGAAGGTTCCTGAAGTGTTTACTTAATAACCATGTGAAGATAAAGTGAAGATTAGTTGAATGTGAAGCTGGACCTGCTATATTACTGGACAGCCACTGTAATTGTGAGCTATTATTAACATATTTCTCTTTTTAAGCAAGTATGCTGTCTCTTTTTGGAGTTCATTTTGCTTCTAAAGATATGAATTCTGATCTCATTCCATTTGCAGAAGTCCTATGTTTTGGCAGATGGCAAAATTTTCTGTGCAGTGGCTTGCAAATGTTGGGGTGTGAAGCACGCTTAGTGGTGATGCTCGGAAAATGATCTGATGAAATTTGTTGAGCATGCTATACCGGTGCATAGTACCTGGGAGAATGAAACCATGAGCACAGTGTAGCGTGCCCAGACCTTGCACAGAGTAGCATAAAGCATAACTCCTTGGCATTTTGTCCAGTGCTGAAACAGCAGGATTTTAGCTGACAGTCTTCCCTGGCCATCTGGTGAAAAAGTGTGAAAGAACTTTACAGGCACTAATTATTTCCTAGATTAATATTGCTGACAAGTACACTGTGAGGCACTGTGTATGGTTGCAGGGTGTTATGCTACTAGAAATGCCATTAATTATTTTGCCCATGATTCACCGAACGCTGCGATTCTGTATGCTGGCGTTCTGCCCCAGCATCACCATCTGTGTATATCCCAGGCTAACCGTAGTATTTATTCAGATCTTTCTGGAGATTTTTCCCTTTTAAGATTTAAGAGCCTGGATTAAGTAATTTTTGATGTAAAGCACTAAAACAATCTAGATTTTCAACACAATTTTCCTCTCAAAACCTGTCAAAATCTGCTGACTAACACTATGCTCGGTGGGATGTACACTCAGTCTGACTGCTCTCGGACACTGCAGCCTGCACTGAGTTTAACAGTATTATGCATTGATTTCCTTCTTTGTGTCTGTTTTTTTCTTTTGAAGTCACTATGACATAGTGACTCTTTTATAACTTGCAACTAAGGTATAATATTTATTATGTAGTAATGTAAATATGAAAATCACAACATTGGATATCCCTATCAAAATCTTTATGCTACACACAGAGACATGTCAATAATTTCATCAATGATATCAACATAATCAATGTAAGAAGTGTTAAAACAATGACAGAAATATTCCTGGTTTCAAAATACTAGAAATATTTTAAATAAGTATAAAATGATTTTGCTTTCATGCCTCCACTGGATTCTGATTGATGATGGTGTTCTGCCCAACACACAAATCTGATGCAATTCCACATTTAGTCAAAGAACTGCTGCTTTTTCATTGATTTATCTATAGAGTTCTTATTAAGAATAATTTCAGATTAAAATGCCCATAGCTTTTCTTCGACCTTCTGTGTTACATACTGTGGCTTCAAGGTCTTTTGACACTTAAGGTGTACAAAAGCAGTTTGATCTGACAAACTCCTGTAGGTTTTTCTGTTGTTAAAACAGATGTCTTGCCTTATTTACTGTAAAATGGAATAATCACCCAGTGGAGCAACACATATGGTCTATATTCACTGACCTATATTCACTGGTAAAAAGAAAATCTCTGGTGAAACCTCAGGGAGGCGAGAAGCATCATGTTACCCTTCAGAGAGAAAAAGAATCAGAGAGTTTATAGAGCACTGGGGAGCTTGTATAAAAGAAAAATATTTTTGGGGTGGAAAAATAAAAGGCATTTTAGACTCTTACAGTGGAAACAGAGGGAAGTGGTGAAATTTGTGCATGTACAGGTGAGGTGAGATAAAAATGGAAAAGGTAAGACATGATGGGGTAGCAAGAAGCACCTTGTTAATGGAGCAGGGATGCGGTCCTCAGGGAGAAGGGTGTTCTCGCTTGAGAAAAACCTCTGGGCTTTGCAAACTGTGTTCAGAAGTATCACCCAAGCCAAACCACAAAGCCAGTACATGAACTTTTCAGGAAAAAAATAAATCATTGCTGATTATTGAAAAAAGAAAAGGTATGAGGTTACATAACTCTGTATCTTAATATTAAACTGCTTCAGGGATACACTCTCAGTTTCTTGTGTCGAGGACTACTGCAGTCAACCTAGAAACCTCTTAGGAATGGCCAGGTAAAACCTGTATCCTTTCTGTTTTGTTTCCTTTGCATTTGGCAAAGGTTTTCCTTATATGTATGAACCTCTTGGAGCTGTAGCACAGCATACCTCAAGAGTTTACTTGTAATGCAGCGTCTGCCTAACCCCGACTCTAACTGAAGAGGGGACCTGTGTCTTAAAGCCAGAGTGCAACTAACATGAATATTAGTAATGACCCAGAGAAGTTCCTTATGCAGTAACTCTGCTCCCAGTGTGGTGTTTTGCAGTGAGTCTGTGTTCCTCTGTGTGGTTTTAGCCCTGGAGTAGGTGATGTAAAGAAGCTGAGTCACTACTGCAACAGAAGACAAACTCCTGAGCAGCATGAAGACAAGTGTTTTTACAAAACAGCCTCTATGATTGCACTTTACTTTCAGCTGCCAGAAACCTAGGTGGTGGTTTTCCTTGAAGGAGTCAAACCTGTTTTTCAAAGACTTTTCCAGAGCCCTGCCTATAGGATTCAGCACTCCAACTACAGGAAATACATTGCAAAGCAGGGAGCCAAGATTTACCTGACTTTAACCATATAAAAGAGTCAGGATGATTAAGCCCCAAGTCTAACTTGAATTTCCATTGGGAAGAGCCTCTTTCTCTCTGCAGGCTGTGGAGTACGCCTACATTACTTGCCTAAACTCAGTGCTTACCTCTTAGGCAGCTAAAGCTTGTTGAAAAGAAATCCTGCTCTGCAGAGAGGAAGTGATTTGCCCACCACTAAAATTGGCTGAAGTCCAGATACCAGAGTTCAGAGCTCTAAGGCTGAGACTCTGGCCAGATGTAGAGATTACATTGTAGGTGTCTGTGCCTGAACCACCCCTTGGGCAGCATTCAGGTCAGCAGAGAAAATAATCTCATCTCAATCTGAGCTAGGTACATAGAATGAGTTAGATGAATTGTGCCCTGAAAATACCTAATTTTCTCTATTGTTTGTAAATGGATCTTGAGGTGACTAGTTCAGTTGTAGATGCTTGCAGAAATGTGAAATGAGTCCAGCCTCTCTTTGTAGCTCTTACTTTACAGATGCTGGCTTTTAATAACAACATCAAACTGCACCAAATTGCAGCTTCTGTTGGATTTGTGCACTGGTACAGGGAATAGACTGGACTGATTGGGAGATTATGAACTGTGAGTTCAGTCCTAATCCCAGCCAAGAGATGGTCTGCTCCTGTATGTTGTGTGTGATGGATCACCAGTAAAAATCCTAAATCTTGATTCTAGTCACTTTTACCAACAGCTTTACTACTAAGATCCCCATCTACACTGTTTCCAGAAGTTTCATTTATCATCTCACTTTGGTGGATTACAGGACTGAGGCTCTTTCTCCTATATGGCCCTTGCCCCCAATTCTCTAAGCTTTCTTCTTTTCAATGCAGAACCAGCCTGTTGTCACAGCACCTTGGGTTGACTTAAGCAACATGCAAGGGTTGAAAAATTGAAATAAAGCTGAGTTGTTTGGTGTGAAATGTCTTCCCACTGAAGAGCTGAATGACAGAGTATTAGGCAGTATAAACCTGAATACCATGGATGACCCTTGTTTAACTCTTTGTGGTGGGTTAACCTTGGCTGGATGCCAGGTGCCCACCAGGCCCCTCTATCACTCCCCCTTCAGCAAAATAAAGGGGGAGAATCAGATGAAAAACTCATGGGTCAAGATCAAAGCAGTTTAATTAAAACAAAGGCCAAGGCCACTCACAGAAACAAAATGTAAACAAAGATGTTATTCTCTACTTCCCCTCACTGAGCAATAGCTGGCCATTTCCTGGGAAAGCAGAGCTTCAGTATGTGTAGCAGCTGCTCCTGGAGACAAACACAGTAACAAATGTCCCCCTCCTCCTGCCTGCCCTTGGCTTTATGGCTGAGCTGATGTCACATGGTCTGGAACAGCCAATCCAGGTCAGCTGTCCTGGCTCCACCCCCTCCCCAGATGTGTTACAAACACCCTGCTGGCTGCCAGGGTGACACTCAGCACTGGGAGGGCTGCTGTGGGGATACTGACTCCATCCCAGCCAGACCCAATACACTGTTCAAGGGAGCTGTGTACCAGTTGTGCAAGAAGTTGAGTTCCCAAAGGGATTAATTTGTGTTGAGAGCCCTGCTCCCATCAGGAGCTGCATGTGCAGGCTGAGGGGAAAGGACCCCCAAGAGCAGGGTCAAATTGTCTGTTCTTTTTCTTAGTGGAGCATCACTCTGACACTTGTTTTTTAGCTGGAGGGCACTTTCTGGTCCATGAGTCCTGCCTCACCTGCCACAAGCTTCACATTGTATAATCCTCTCAGAATTTTCCCATCTCCCAGTTCTAGAACTACTTGGGTAGCAAAAGCTCTCAGCTGTAAAGGCCAGGAATTGTCTTCTACTTTCTACCTAGATACACTGACTGCTAGGTTGTGCTCACTTGCTTTGGTGACCCACATTTAAATACCTTTTCTCAGGCACCATTTTTATAGCATATATTTTTAGATTCCTTGTGCTCCCCTAGAGAGAGATATCAGTCTGTCTCAGGTTTTGTTTGACTAGACTAAACAAGCCACATTCTCTTTTCTCCTCTCCCAAAACATGTTTTCGTCTTCCTCAGTTACCTTAGGTACCATTATCCGCAATTTACATTGAACGTGGCTTGCTTGTTGGATTGCTTGATATCTCAAATACTTTATACAGAGACACTTGTATTTGTGAATCTATACTGGACATGCCTCCATAAGATTGAGTTTGCCTTCATTGCCTTTTGGCTGCATCACATCGGAAACCTGCAGTTGCTCTGTGATCAGTTAGTTCAAGAAGACGCATTTCCAGCTGATGAGCATTCGGTTTTAGCTGATATTTCTGTCATTAATCCATAAGAGCAAGACAGAAATGTTGTGGATTTATTGACTGCCACAGAAAGCAAGTGCTGGAACAAGGACAGACCTGGACATGGGCTGATCCCACCAGAGCCAGATGTGACATCAGACTTTAGTTGCAAAACTTTCTGGTTTTAAGCAAGATAACACTGATACCATGAAAGTAATGGGAATAGATTATTTTTATTATTGTCCTTGTCTCCAAAATAACATCCCCAATTTGTGTAACAGCACAGAATAAGGTGAAGTCACGTTCAAAACAGTTACTTTGCTTATCAGAAGGAAGCAGTATTATTTCTGTAGGGCACAGCCATGGCTAATCACTTTGCTTGCATTTGTCTTTCTCAAAAAATATTCCACAGTGTATGATAAGGATAATGGCTTCATGCCACAATTTCTCACCCAGTGATTCCTTTTCCAGGTCCATGGGAAAGGCTGATGACAGGAGAGCTTTAGACCCTTTGCTCAGGAGGTGTCTGTGGAAGGTGTGTGTGTTGATGATGATTAATTACAATAAGTAATTACAATAGGAAGGCAGAAGCCAGCCCAAATGCTCACATGCTGTATTCAGATAGGAAAGCTCTTAGCATAATCTTCCGCCGATCAAGCAGGGCTTGGGCTAAGCCAGGACTTGGCTGACCGTAATATTCCTCCTGCCAGAGAGGTCAGGGCGAGGCCAGGCTGGCTGGGAGCTGGTGGAGCAAACCAACCACCAAGATTGTTTGTTTATGTGGCAGGGTAGGCAGGTGGTCCTCAGCCTGCTGGAGGACTTCCCTGAGCTGAGCAGCTCTCTCCTTAAGTTTCCAGGTAGGTGCAAGGGGCACCTTGCACTCATTGCACTCATTGCAAAGGAAACGAATTAAAGGAAGATAAATCTGCAAGAAAGCAAAGAGAGGGAGGAATTTCCCAATGTTTAGTTCAGAGGAGAAAGGGATATGGTTGCCTCAGTGTCTTTTTTAGCAAAATACTAGGAAAGAAGATGTAACAGGGAGTTATTTAGCCTGACTCCATATTTACTTCTTCACTCTTGATTGCGTACCTTGTGCTTTACTCTCATTTTTTTCAACTTTCCCAATATCTGAACAGTTTCCTTGGAGGAACAGTTCTGCCTGAGAAAGGCCAGAGCTGTTATTTGCAAGTGGGTGCAATTTCCTCCTCTTTGCTGTCTTCCTGTCTTCCAGCCTATTCCAGTTTCTTTAACCACTGATTTTATTTTCCTTTTTGCTGCAAATAACTAATTTCTCAACACTTTTTCTCCTTTTTTTTTTTGGTAATCTCATTATCCATTAAGATTGATTAACTGTTTCCTGCCTTCCTGCTTTCCCTTAGCTTTCCTTCTGTTGTCTGTGCAAATATTCTTTGAAACTCTGATATTGTCCTCATGTCCACTGTGGGATGAAGCTAATTAGTACAGCCTTTGCAGTTTCTTTGTGGCTCATGGTGTGGCTTTGTGCCAGGTGACTCAGACCCTTTTGTCCTGAAATGTCAAATAAAAATGGTGGGTCAAAAAGTATTGACTGTATTAAGTGAAAAATGTCAAAAAACGATCTTTAGATATTTTTTAATCTATTCTTGAAAATACTTTTTCAGAATTTATGTTTTAATAATATACTTATCATTGTCATTGTTCCCTTCTCTTCCCTACTCAGAAAAAAGCAAGATAGAAATTTTCCCATTAAGAATGTATAGAATTTTAATGGGGTGATAAGATTATTTTGACAAAAAAAATTAACCTGCATTAGTAACCCCACAGGGATGAAAACCTGTTCTCTTAAAGGCAGCAACTGTTTTGCTGTGAACACTTCTTGCTAGGAACTTTTGCAAAGCTCAGGTGAATCTGAAGGAGGAAAGCTTGTGCTGTGTAGTGCTTGAGGCAGTTGGGTAGAAAAAGGCATTTTCATCCAGAAGGTGATGGGGTGCTCCAGGCACTGTGTCCCCTCCCCACGGGGTTTGGTTCTGGCTTTGGTACCATGTGAGAGATGGGGCAGAAAACACACGACTGTGCTTTGGGGGATTCCGCTGACGATACATGTTTTTTAAAATCTGAAGCCATGAATACCATGTGAATGTATTTACTGGAGTATTTCTTACATAAACCGTTTTCAGACTGAAGAGACTGGAAGACAGAGAAAAAGCAGTTCAGATTCAGGAGGAGCAGGCTCTGAAGAAGACAATAGCCATTACTATTCACTGGCAGATTCCTGCCTTTTGGGCTTATTTAATTGGGATTGGGAGCACAGGAGTACAGTGAGGTTTTCCACAGGATTCCATAAAGTTAAAATTTTATTGTCTACATATTCTTATATATCCCCTGGGCATGTCTGTGCATGTAAAATAAATGGGGATCCTTCCGGAGCACTCAGGCTTGGTCTCCATCTGGTTATACCACTAGAGTGGCAGCTGGCGTAACTTTGTCCCATGATGGTTGACACTCTCCCAAACATTTCTTTATAGTATCTGCAAAATTTGCAAGTTCAAGGATGCAGTTGCAAGTATCCTCCCTCTTTTCATAGAAGCCTTCTGGCTTGCTTATGCCCTGCTGTGTTGACCCTCCAACAGGTATTGGTATGGTTGAAGCCCCACCTGAGGAACAGGGTTTGTCAATGTGAGGTTGCTCTTATCTGTCTGTAGAAGGCCTCATCCACTCAGTCTTCCAGGTTGGGCCTCCAGCAGACCCCGCTATGATGTCCCCTGTCCCTGCCCTCCCTTTAATCCTGACCTACCAGCTCTTGGTCAGCTCCTCATCCATCACCAGGCTGAGCTCCACGTATTGGTCATTGACATAGAAGGCAATGAAGGCAATGCCCCCTCCTCATGTCCCCTGCCTGTCCTAAAGAGCCTGTATCCCTCTATTCCAGCACTCCAGTTGCAGGAGCCATCCCACCGTGTCTCCATGATGCAAAGAAGATCATAGCCCTGCAGGCGTGCGCATGTCTCTGACTCCTCCTGTTACTGGTGCTATGTGCATTTGCATAGAGGCACTGAAGTTGGGTCCTCAATGAAGCCAACTTACTGGCTGGAATTCCTTTGTGCTGCTCTTCAGGTGTTGTCCTGCTGACCTGTGATCCTTCTCCAGGCTCTGGGCATCTATTGCTGGTGCTTTTTGGGGGATAAAAATGTTCGGAAGGATACAGATGGGCCATTCCAGGCCATCTGGCCCCAGTGCGCAAGAGCACTGCTAGCCATGTATATTTTATTAATCTAGGTGTGGGCTGGAAGTGCTACCTTGTGACTTTCTTCTATTTTTTTTTAAAGGCTTAATATTCTTTTTGATTAGAAGTATGTAATTTCATGGAGAGAGCTGTGCTATGAGAACACAAATTACTGTATTTTATGAAAAGTTAGGTGTCAGGGGGCTTTTTTGTTGTTTCAAAAAATTCTTGCCAATGTAACTTAGAAAACAATAAAACTGAAACAAATGGGTGGACGATGTTTGCACAAATAGCAGTAATTGCAACTGAAAGGTATAATTGTCATATCTTGATCTGACATGATGAATTTGAAATGCCATTCATTATAAAAAATTAAATGGCACATTCTGTGTAAACAAAGTAACAGAGTTCACATAGGATAATTTTCACAGACAATTTCTTTTTATATGCAAAACCTAATCCAAAGATACCATTTTTGGTAAGAGCTATTTTACTGAAGAACTTCCATATGTTTCCTGTAGGAGTGCAGTATATTCTTCCAGCTAAAGCAAGACAGTTAATGTTTAACGAGTAATCTGCTTGATAAATGTAGGCATTTTCTCCCCAAAGTACTTTAGAAGAGGCTTTGCTTTGTATGAGTTCATCTGTCTCTTGGAATTATTTCAGTGCTTGATTTGGAGGCATTCTTGTCCACAGATCCTTACCGGACTACTCATTAAATTCTCTTCAGTACACAGGGTTTGAAAAAGGCAGATTTGAATTTCATGTGAACCCTGTCTTACTTACCCAGGGCTTCTAGCTGCTGTGTTTGAGAGTGCTCATGTGCGGCTTCTTCCACCATCCTCCCTGTAGTATTTAAAGTCAGAGCAAGATAAAATTAGATAATCCCAAGTGATCTCTGAGCACCAAGATGTCTAGTCATTCCCAAGTAGGAATACACAAGTACAGGAATGTAATAGTTTAAAATTTAAATTCCCTTGATGTGATTCTAATATAGGACTTCTGCTAATAGACTTCAATGATCTGGTGGTATTTCTCCTCTAACATGCAATTTACCAAATATTTTCTGGATTTAGTTGTATTTGATGGGAGGTGAGGAAGGAGGAACGCAGGCTTGCTTTAACTTGTGGGTTTTTTGCATTCTCTAAACAAACAGGTATGAAACACTGGTGGAGATGAGACACAAGTAACAGAGACAAGGGGTATAAACAATCTTATTTCTTAATTACTTGGCCGGCGAGTCTTTGTTTAGATGCTCAACTTCCAAATCCTGACCAGATTTTGGACTGTGAGGAAATTAGCAAAATCAGATTAGTGAAGACCAGAGAATTCATAATTTTTTTTCACCGCATCGTTTTTTGGAAGGTGTCCCTGCCCATGGCAGGGCAGCTGGAACTCCATGATCTTTAAGGTCCTTTCCAACCCAAACCATTCTGTGATTCTATGATCAGGGAATTGCTGCATTGCCCGTGGAGGCAGCACATCAACTCCCTGCTGTGCATGGACCACAGGTATTCTTATACCTTAACCTCTCATATCTCTGCCTGGTTTCTCAGGGACTGAAATGCTTTAATTTATCAACATTCTTGGTGTCAACACATACTGTCTTTGTATAGGTGAGATTTGGCTATTTGATGAAATGTTATGGACTCTGTGATCTAATATTCCATTTATCTTTAAAATCAATTCACAGAATCTAAGTATGCCCCAACACAGGTAATCTGTCAATTCTGTAATCTGTACATTGTGGTTTGTCATCTTTTTCAAGCTGATTTAAACCGATCCTTGCGTTTTAATGAAAAAGTATTGCTAAATCATATAAAGAACATCCTAAAACTGTAAGTACGTACAGTAAAACCACAGCACAGAAAACTTTGATTGCATTTCAGTTGCTGCCAGTGCAGTAGTATAGCCTTTACTTTCATGTCTATGATAGGGGCGTGGGCTTCATATCACATAGCAGAGATTAGACCAGAGACACGATCTGATTCCTTAGGCACTCACACCACTAGATTTTTGCCCATTCCTGCAAAATATGAAACTGGATGGTATTTCTCAGTTAATAAAGAGGAGATGTGGTGAAGGCACTTTTTACTGCTGGTTGATGCCTTGCACTTTCCCCAAGGGTAAGATAAAAGAATTTTCTGCTTGCTTGTTCTTTGAACAGAACATTAGATGTCAAGACTATGGGAGAGGAAGGAGAGAAGATGAAAGTTGAAACATGATTAGGTATACATGTATTACAGAGGAAGCAATTCAGGCCTTGGATAGGTTTTGCAAGGATTGAAGATCTGCTGAAGTGTCCCCACAGCTTGTAACATCCTGCTTTTGCATTATGGTGATGCCCACTGCTACTGTACAGTCTGTCTGCCTTTTTAAAAAACCTTCTGTAAATGGTTTGAATTAATTCATTTTAAAAAATAAGCTGAAATTTATCATGTAGTGTGTCATTCCTGAAAAAGTATTTAACCATTTAAACTTTACATTATGTGGAAACAAGGGAAGATGACCTTTGACATGGCTGTCCCCTGCTTCTGAAATGACACATGCAAAAATTCCTACAAAAGCAATCCCTTTTTAAAATGCTGCCCACAGTGTAACATGCAGCTTTTGAGTGCAATGGAGGCAAAGGGGTAAAAAGGTATTTCAGAATGGCAGCATGGCTAATGGTTGTGTGCAGTGACTTCTGTCAGCAAGCTTTCCAAGATTTTTCACTAGGAGGATGTCAGCTACACGTAAGTTGCTTGCACTGAGTGAACTACAGGGACATATCTCCACAGCAGCTGTACTGTTATAGCATCTAATCAACTGTACGTGTATTTGTGTAATAGATTGGTGGTAGATCCCACCTTCTCATGAGTTTTTTAATATGTATTTGCAGCACAGATTTAACGTCTCTGCAGATCAGATAAGGCCACAAAAAGTTTGCCAAATGATACTGGCATATAGTTTTTGGCAACAGCCTTCTTTCCTTGTAAGAATAAAGAAATTAATACACTGAACACAGAGAAGCTATTTATAAATAAATCTTCTTGGTGTTTTCTCAAGTCCAGCAATAATACATTAGCTGACTTAGTCTTTGTGAGATAGTTAAATATAATGCCACAACAGTATTTAGACAGTTTGCTAAATAAAATAAGACAAACCGCAGAGTTATTAAAAATGTACTCTTGCAGGTTTTGCATTGTATTTACTGCCATCGTGGTCAGTTTACCAGCGGAAATGTTCTCAAAAGATAACACACATTCAGAAGGATAGAATAACCAAGAGGCAACCTTCTTCTTTAGATGGTTACTCCTGGAAAGGGGTTATTTTATTTCTTCCATTGTGCTTTTGGATATTTATATTCCCTTATTCCTTCATATAAGTTGCTGTAAGTAAACAATGAGACTAAATGAACAAGCCACTAATTTGTCCATATCTAATCTATTCTGTAGAGTGAGGGCAATAGTTTCCTAATGTTTATTTTCAGTGCTCTCATTTAATCAGTTTTTAATGATTAAAACAATAGGCTTGGTCCTGCTCCATTCAAGGCAGTAATAATGTCCTGAGTGACACTCATGGTGCAGGAGAAGTGTCTGTTTAGCTTTAATTTTCATTTTCTCATTTTCATTCTGTTACCACTAATAATGTTACTTTAGGAATTTTGTCTGTTAGACCGATTTAACTGCTATTTCTTTTTCAGATTTAATCCTCTAAGCAATTACATAGAAGTTTTTAAAGTGGTTATCAGACATAATGCATATCAGTCCAATAGAAACAAACCAGGTGTGACTTAACAGCCTTTATTACTCCTTTTGTGCAAGCATTGCAACAAGATCCCTAGCACTGTCATTGCATATACTGTCTTTGCTTTCGCAAGAGAGATGACAACGCTCAGAGATCCCATCCCATCCTGGGAAACAACCCACCAAAAAAGTCTGTGAACAGTTGGATTTATACCCCCAAATCATCACATTGACTCACCCATTTGTTAACTGTATAAATGTATTCTGTAATATGGAACAAGGATACCTGACTCTACTTCAAGACTGGCAACATTAAGGTCTCTTTAGAGATCACGGTAAGAATGTGCCCATATCCTAAAATACGTTGTGTCAAGACATCCTGACTTCACCAGTGGGAACTTCTGACACTCAATCATCCTTGTTATTTCATCTCCATACACTCCAAGTGAATGTACAAGAGCCTTACAAAGCTTACTGATTCATTGCCACATCACTTTTTCTGTGTCCAAAATCTTACAAATGTTTCTTGTACAAACTAGTGAAGCTCTTCACTAGCCAGGCTTTTCCAGACATAAGTATTTTGATTTGAAAGCTCTCATACAGGCAGCATAGAAGTGTGAACAGTTGTCTTTCCTCATGCTGTACAGAAGTGAGAGTTATTGCATTCGTAGTGCAAACACTTTGGCATGTGCATAATCTTACTGTTCTGAGTCATCCCCTTGACATCTGCAAGATGATTTAAGATTAAAAAGTTCAACATTTATGGAAGCATTTGCCTAACAGGAGCTTATAGTTCCCATAGTCATCGCTTATCCATGTTACATGTATTAGTTTCTTTTATTGTTTTTTCCTGAAGTTTCATAGATGAGTTAGAAAATAATACTGGGAAGGAAGTCACATTATCCATTCCTCTTCTTCAAGGGAAGATAATCTAGAATGTCCTCCAATTTCATACTGAGCTTCCAAACAATAGCATGCTCGGAGCTGTATGTGAGGTTCAGGTCTTCTCAATTTCAAGCAAAAGTAGTCCTTAGCTTTCCTGGTAGTGTAACATTTCTGCTAACTAAAGTTGTATTATGATCTGCCTAACACTCCAAACAACTTATATGCATATCAGAAGTACCCCATTCCTTCTGTAGTTCTCTGAGAGCACACCACTAAATTGATGTCTGCTGTTTTCCAGTGCTGTCTCTTTTTACAACTATTTCCAACCATTGACAGTGTCTTTCCAGTCAAGGACACGTTGAGTGAATATTACTGACTAGGTGCACTGTGGATTGTGGGACTGAAGGAAGCCAACTGACAGTAGACTTTTTATTTGTAGATTTTTTTTTTCTTCTAGTTGCTGAAATAATAAAAAAAAAGGGATTGCAACTTTGCTTTGTTGAGACTATATCCCACAGACATCCTGAAAGTAAGTTTTATATTGGCATAATTGAGAAGTTCTTTGTATTGAGGATCAGTTATGTATTTTTAATGGTATTGACAGAAATGAAGGGGAAAAGGGCAGATGGGATGGCTGCCCTGCTGCAGGTTAGCTTGGCCATCTCCAGCCATGCATTCTTGCAGTATTAGTCATTGTTCTGCTACCCACTGTATCATTACATATTTACTCAGATTAAGAAATACATTTTGCAAGTGGTAGAGATAGCTGTAGTAACCATTTTCAGTAACATAATTTCCCTTGTAACACGGAATTTGTGATTCCGATAGCATCTAGGGTTTAATTAAAGAAACATGCTGTTGAGTGAGGTAGAATAGAAGTTTTTACAGAATTTTTCCCAAAGCTTTTACTTGTTCTGCAAAGATAAATGTGAGCAATTGAGTCTATTCTTCTCTGTATGACACTGGGAGAATGATTAATTTAACACATTGAAGGAAACGGGTGCCATAATATTCTCTCAGGAATAACATACGGACACAGATGTCATAGATGTGAAATGGAGGGAATTTCTTGTCCTGCTTTTCTGACACTTTTTGATGACGAAATATCTCAGTGTAGCATTTACATACCAGGGCTGATATTTAGAGTAAGGAGCCATTTTTACCCTCAGTTTTTCCCGCAGGTGTTAACAGAATTCTGGGGCTTCTAGCCATTGCTAAATACTTCTGCAATAAATACTTAGTTTAGTATATAAATATATGAGATGAGCGTTTTGAGCGATCTTCTGGGTTTTGGCAATCACACTAACAGTGTGGCGCTAATTCAACTGTGCTAAGTAGTTTTCTATAGGGTTCTGAGTCCGTTTGTGTGCTTTCTTTATGTCATCTAACCATGGCCCCACTATGTAATGCCCTGGCCAGGACAGATGGAGACAGCCTAAAATTCAGTAGAGTTAAAAATAAATACTGTGGCATGAAGGAGAATTGTATCCTTCTGTTTGCTGAGGGCATGTGCCTGCCAGTTCTACCTGGGCTACCGTACCTCCCCGGTAAATGTTTGGTACTATGTCTCTGCCACATCGTTGGTGGCTCCGGCATTATCACTGCTCCTAACCCAAGAGTAAGGGTCTCAGATGCAAAGTAGCTTTACATTATGAGCGGTCCTTGCTCCATTCCTGGAGTGCTGAGCAAATGATGACTGCTACAGCTTCTGGGTGCTATTTTGGGCAAAATGCACTGTGTTGGAGATGCAAATAGTGATTTCAGGCTCTCAAGCCTGCATCTTGTTCAGCAGAGTTTCCAGCAGTGTGTCATAAAATTGTGCTTAGTTCTTCTTCCTGTGAGGCTGTTGCTGTTAGAATCATGGAATAATTTGGTGGGAAAGGCCTTCTGGAGGAAACCTAGTCCAAGCCCTGCTCACAGCTGAACCAACTTCCCCATTAGGTGAGGTTGCTTAATGCCTTTTTGAGTGAAATTTTGAAAATCTCCAAGGATGGAGATCATATAACCCCTCTGGGCGACCTGTACCAGTGCTTCACCCTGTCATTATTTTTCCCCCTTATTGTTCAGTTAAAATGTTCCTTATTGTAACTTGTCCTTCTTTTTGTTTATTTTCCTTGAGCTGGGCACCTGTGAGATGAGTCTGGCTCCATCTTGTCTTTCATTCCCTCTTTTAGGGAGTGGAGGACAGCTGTTAGGTTCCCCCCGCCACTTGTCTCTTCCAGGCTTGAACCAAGCCAGATCCGTCAGCCTCTCTTTGCACATCATGTGCTCCATATCCGTAATAATCTTGGTGGCCCTTCTCTAGATCTTTCCTGCTGAGACCCTACAAATGGCCGCAGTGCTCCAGATGCCCCATGCATGCCCAGCAGAGGGAAGGATCGCTTCCTTGACCGGCTGGCTACTCTCTTGCTAATGCAGCCCAGTACATGGTTAACCTTCACTGCTGCAAGGACACACGGCTGACTCATGTTCAGCTTGTCCTCCACCAGCACTTGTCCTCCAACCAGCTCCACCAGCAAAGCTGGAAAGTCTTGAGCAGTTCCTTAGGAGGCTACATCCTTCTCCCTTCAGTTTTCAGACACACTGAAACTGGTGTAAGGAGGAATGGAACTTGTAGCTGCTTCCTTTGAAATACTCCGTTCTTTGGAGCTAATTTCTGTGTTTTGCCAGAAAGTCCAACTGGTCTTCAGCACATGCTGCAAAGCCTGAACCTCTTTCCGGCTTCAGAAAGAGGGAAGACAAATGTACAATTGGGGTAAGTAGAGAGTGGGACTATGTAATTTGAGGCATGCTACTTGAAATAATCATCGCTTCCTCCCTGGGCTGAGGGGGCGAGTGCTTGCTCGTTTTCATTCAGTTGATCTGTACTTCATACATACAAAAGATGCCTGATGCACAACTGTAGGTACTAATCAGCAATATAAAAAAAATATAAAAAAAAATACAAGCATAAAGCTCTTAAGTCCTATCATTTTATTGCATATAAATTTGCTGTTAAAAAAAAAGTAGGAAAAAAATCCCAAAAGTTTACAATTAAAATATTTTGTTTTATTTACACATGTAAGGTGTGCATAGTGAATAGAAAGGTGATAGAGTGCTAAAGCTGAATCAAATTTATGTTAATTTATGAAAATTGGGGTGCAGTCTTTTGACAGCCAAGTTGATGCAAATGTTTTTGAGCAATATATACACATTTTTCTAAGCCGAACAAATGTAATTAATTGTTTACAGAGCAGTGGTCACTGTGAAATACTTGTAGACTCTCAGGATTAGTAGCAGCAGGCAGGTAATGCATTAGTTGTTCTTGACCTTTCTGAATAATAAGATTTTACATTCTGTCTTTTGTGCTCTTACATGAGAGCTTCCTTGCCAGTTTGCCCTTGGTGAACCCCCGGCCACGACAGGCAGCATGGCATTACCGCTTCTGAACTTCTGGCTTCTAGGTCAGACAGACTAGCTTGAGTGGAATAATTATATGTGTTCCTTCTGTCTTCCTAGCAGCTGGAATTACACCTGGAAAACTATATCATGTACTTTACAGAGCCTGGTAGGAAAGTACAACTGTGAATAAAAATACACTGATCTTTATGTCCTTCACTAGGTCATTGTAACTGATGTAACTGGGATCCTCTAGTCCAGAGCCCAGTCTGGATTTTACCACAGTTTTCGTCTTGCCATTGTTTTTTAAAATAAATCCCCCTTAGGTCGCAATTATAAGGGAAAATATTTTGGAAATGTAGATCACATTGTGGAAGATGGCTTTTACTGGAGTTAAAGCAAATGAGCAGAATTTCTGATAATGTTTTATATTTGCTTTGGATTTTATTGATGGGTCACCTCTGTATATCGGCTGTAATGTTTCTGAAAGATTGACATCATTACAGAGCTGGTGGTGGTTCAAACTGAAATGTGGAAACCTAGCAATCTAAAATTAGGGTCCTAAATTAATATTTAGATATTCAGTTAAGAACGGACACATTTACTTGCCATAGAATTCAGTAGAATTCAGAAAATGATGTAGAAAGATGGTTTATCCTTGGTTACACTTGAGGATGAACTGAGTTCAGCACCAGTTGTAACTGCTTTATCAGCAGTGGGTAAATTTGCTGGAGTAGACAAAGCTCCCGAGTTTCTGTTTTTTGCTCAATAGGAAGCAAATTTATGAACTTTTTTTTCATGTTTGAGTGTTATAACTAAATATATTTTTCTCTGTCTCCCAGATGTTTTTTGGAAGGCAGGAAAGATTTTGCAGTCTTAGCAAAAAAACCAATGATCATTTCGGAAACATTTCACAATCGCCTTTCTATGTCAAGATTTTGTGCTGTACAGAAATAAATTCAGCAGTGTTTGGATAGAGAAGGACATAGTAAGTTGCTGCCTGGGCTCTGCAAGGTGAAGATGCTCAGAAAGGATGGGCAGGATCCCTTTGCTGCTCCGTCCCTTCTGACAGGAGAGATCAGGAGAAGTTAATTGTGCATCTCTCACCTTCACTACTGTCTCCTATTGACCTTAGTGGCACTGTGCCCAACCGTGCCAAGTGGTGAAGTGGCGCATTCATGGTGGCCCTGTTAGCATCCCCATGCAGAAGGGACAGTGCAGGGGACTGTCCCCGTGTCTTGTGTGTGGGGTCAACTTTGGGGTAATGTATCCACATGTAGCTAATGAGCAAAGCTGTGGCTGCAAGTACTTGGTTTGATGTGTCATTTTTTAAAAATTTTTTTCTCTTGTTTGGAAGGAATCAGTTTTTGCCTTGACTGTACTTGCCTCCAAGAAAACTGCTTTCTTTCATGCCATTTTCACTTGCTCTGTGGTGCCTTGGGGTGATCAGTGATAAATTTCTCTCTTTTGGACTTTTGATTCAAGGTTTTCTTGTACTGCCTGTGTTTGCTCATGGCTGTGGTGTTAGAAATCTACGTGGACTGGAGCTCTGGGCTGAGGTCTTGCCATGCTTGATTTACCAGCTCTAAACAGCCAGGATGCTCTCATCTAATGCCATCTCTCTTCACTGTGGCTTTCCCTGAGGTTCTGCTGGTTTTTTTTTCTTTGAAGTCCTGAATTGGATAGTATCGTGCCTCAGAAATTATGAGCTGTTCCTATAACTTTAACCAGGTGTACTTATCTGGAATTAAAATAAAATCAGTCATTTGTTCAAGATAAGCTGCTGTGGCAATCAAATCAGCTTCCTGGTTGACATTGCTAAGACAATCAGTGAGTTCTGCCTTTTTCAGGGGAATCTGATTAGTAGGATTGTTTATGTCAGAATATGTTGTTTGATCCAAAAGTGAACATTTGAAAGCAAATGGAAATATTAAATAAGAAGTCTTGAAAAACAACTATTAAGGGTTATGCCTTCTGGAGACTTGATTGATGTTAATAATTAAAATAATTTGTCGGTTTTGATAATGAGAATCTTTAATCCCCAATCCCATATTCCTTTGAAACAGCAGTCAGCAGGATCCTTTCCACATAATGTGCTTTGGGAATTCTGCCCTCACAGGTAATAAATTATTAGGGTAGCTCTTCAGATTTGTATTACAAAATGCAATTTTGACCAAAAAAAACCCGCCAAAACCCACACATTTACAAGTTTCTTATGAAAGGGAAATAATTTATATACATTATCTGTGAAGGTTTTTATATGTTTGCATTGAAGATACACTGATCCCCACAGTGTAACTGGAGGTAAATTAAGGAGCTGTACAAAGATTTCTGCTCTTTGCATTGCCATTGCCACTGCCAGGGCAGGAAAAGCTGTGGGTCTGTTCCCCAGGGAGACCAGGCAGCCGCAGGTTTCTTTAGCCAACAGCAATTGCACGTGGTCATGGCTGTTTCCCATCCACCGTAAGGCCTGGGAGATAAAACACTCCAGTGCTGAAAAGGGGCATTTAGCCAAAGGAAAAGCAGTGTAATCCCTTTGCTCTCCCTGCTGGATTGATGTTCTCCCACAGCCATACATAGGCAATTAAGGATATATATGTAAATACTTCTAACATGGAGCATCTTTTCAATTTTTAATTTAATTCTGAAAGTTGCACTTGCAAGCCAGTTATATGTCATGATACTGCCAGGAGCTACAGCGATTTCCAGGGCTGGGGTCTCATGCTGGCGCCCAGTTCTTCAGTCCTATTGCTTCAGGTCATGGAGAGAGATGCTGCCACCTCCCCTCCCCTGGGAAAACGGTGAAACAGCCTTGCTTTAGCCCCTTTATCTTTGGCTTTGTGTTTGATAGTGATGCACATGGCTATGATTTCCAGCAAACAGGGAGTTACGCTACTTCCCAGGCATCTCTCGGGGGTGTTGTGTAAGGAAATTACATTACTGCAGGCATGACCCCCGGGGAAAGAGAGCGAAGAGTGCAAGCACACAGGACCTAAAGCATGGGGCTGTACTCTGATTTCTGTGCTTTCTGGTTGACTCTGGTGGTGGGCAGAACCTGGGATGAATCCTTCTCAGCAGTCCTGCACTGGCTTCACCATCTCATTCATCATGGGCTCAGTTCTCAGGAGTTTGGTGAGTGGCCATAGAGTGTGTGCAATGTCCTTCCTGTGACGTGGCAACTGGAAGTAAAGAGCAAATACTGACCCAAGGAAAAAAGTGAAAAAGAAAGATCTCCTCATAGGCGTAGGGAAAGCAAGAACCAGAGCCCTCCAATGGGCCAGTTATCACCCCGTTATTTAGGAAAAGAAAATACTGATTTGTGTAGAGGAAATAACCTTTTTGTGTCACCTGACTTGCCATTTAAAAAACTTCTAAACATACAAACATGAAGTAAATCTGATCTTGAAGTATTTTTTTTGGAATTGTAAAGTGAAAAAGTTTAATTTAGCAAATTTTGATGCTAGATGTGGCAAATGTTTAAAATCTGGTTTGTTCATAATCATTTTGATAAAACTAATTTCATAAACCAGCATAAATTCATTGATAATTTGGATGAACTAAAACCTGTTTTACTGGTGAATATAAAATAAAATACAACTGAAAATCTTTGCTTTGGTATATGAAACCTCTCATTTTACCATTAGCTGTTCTATATCCAAGTTTTATATCTATATTTATAATAATGAAAATATTAAAATTTATTGACTGTAATGGCACTAAAACACTGAAAATCTGGAAATGCTACAGAATCACATTCTGCAAAAGCCTCTAATATTTTCAGGTCACTTCAGTTGTACAAGTGAATAAGAACTGCCTTCCTGTCATTTTCCAGTGTATAAAAATTTCACATTTGCTCTGCCGTTTCTCTTCTCTGTCTATGTCTTAATTGCTCGTCAGGAAGAAAGTTGTCTATCTGAACTACTGATATCTTGTATATATTCATGATATCCAGCAACATTTCCATAGGATCTGCCAATGATGAGATGATGCTGTAATTTCCCCAGGCAGCTGGGTCTGCTTCGTTATGAATAGAAGCCATTGGGGATTGTATCCAAATCTTAGTTCTTACCCTTCCAAATCACATTAACAAAATTATGACATGCCTGGGTGGGAGCTTCTCCACCACTTTTAATGAATTCCGATTGCATGTAACCCACTCCAAGAGGTTTATTGGCTTTTTTTCCATGTCCCAGTATCAGCTTTCAACTTCCATCGCTGTTGGAAGAAGTTCTTTGTAATGATTTGAGCTTCTGAAGAAGATATTCCTGCCTCCTTCCCTTCCAGCACTGTATTTGTTTCATCTGTGGGGCTCAGTTCTTGGCAGCACGCAGCCCTGGCAGTGTCTCTTCTCCCAGAGAAGTCTTCAGTGATGGTGTGGCTGGTTTGCCAGTTCTCCCCAGCGGTATTTCTCGGGACAGCTGTGCATACCGGGATGGTGCTGTTCATGCCAGTGTTCTGTAGTAACTGTAAAAACTGCATCTGTTCCCTGCCTCATACAAATATATTCCTCATGTACTTTAATCCATCTTCCTCCGTCGCTGCATTGGTCAGACAATGGGAGCATCTTTCCTGTGTGCTGATATTTCTTTCTCGGGATCTGTTTCTGCCGGAGTTTAGCTGTGGGTGCTGTATTGGAGTCAAAGATGCTCGTTCTGCTCTGATCTGTGCTGCTTGTGCGGAGGGCAGCAGAGCTGGAGCTTGTGCTCAGCCCTTGTCCTGGATGTACCAGGGGTTTGTGAGCTTGGAGCTTACGGCCAGGACAGCCTTTGAGGGTGATGACTGGAGGCTTCTCGCTTCATGCTTTCAACCAAGTTGTGATCAGGCAGTGGCGGCTGCCTTCTAGGAGGATAAACACTGTCACACCTCGTGACTCCTTTCTGAGTTACGACAGAGTGGGCTGGCATGCAGATCCCCACGAAAGCATGATCCTCACCCCTGGGCAGTGCCATGCACTACTCTACTAGGTCGAGAGCATTTTCCTTGCAGGGAGGTTGGCCCAAGGGGGGCTGTTGGCCCATGGGGGGCTGCCAGCCCATGGCTGACCATGTGCAGGCTGCAGGCTCTGCTCCTTCCGTTTAGAAACCCATTGCTATTTTTTTACGGTAGAAACAAGAGGCATAGGTTTGGTGGCAGATGGTTAGTAAGGTGTTCAGGTGCTTCTCATGCACTTTATACTGAAAGAGCGATCAGCCCGAGCTGTGCACAGTGTTAGCGGTACAACCAGATGTTTTTAATATGTTTTGCTGTAAATATTCTGGTTTTAGACTTTCAGTACCGGGATGGGTAAGCAGCTGTGACAGCCTGCATTCGGAAATGCTTATACAGGAGCCAAACTTCTCAACACATTTCAGGTTTTATTTCTTTAATTCCACTTTTATTTTTCCATGTGTTTTGATAATTCCTTTGCATATCTCATAATTATTACTGTTCTATTTTTATGTCAAGTTGAAAACCATTTTTCTTTTATATGGTGCCTACTGGGGATAACAATATTCCTGTGCTGCTTGTTTAACAAAAAAAAAAAAGAAAGCTGTTGTTACTACTTAGAAGCAGGCTGGTGCTTTCTTTTTCCAGCCAGCTACATTTTACAAACTTGAGCTCTGCTGCTGCAGTCCATGCTATGTGTCATGGGGCAGAAATCATCCAGCTCAGCTTCACCATCCCTCTGGTGTCTTCAGAGGGTGGGGTGGGACTTGCTGGCTAAATGGAGCTTAGGATGGAGCAGAGTGTAGGGGAGGAAAAAAGAGTGCAGATAGGAAGAAACTCTTGTAGACTTCTTTCCTATATCATTATTACATGGGCTCGGGTCTAGAATAGAGGCTCTTAAAAGATGCAAATCTCAGAAGGAAACATACTGCTGAAGTTAAACAAAAGTATTTAATTATGTTTCTGGCTCCTTGAACTTTTCTTCTCTCTGTGGGATTCACAGCTAACCATAGTCTGGTAGGTATAATTTTATTCTACTGTTTAGTATGTTCGCTTCACTTTGTAAAGGTTTTTTCACAAATACAGTTACTGCATCCCACCAAGATCCTGTGACAGGAGAGCTATGACTGCATTTCCCCTTCTGCAATTCAGAGGGGACATTTTTGCACTATACAGTATCAAAAAATATTTCCCATATCAAGATTTACATATCCCAAGTCCAGTCTTTAAGACTTGCAGTCACGTTTCTTGTCCAGGGTCCCCAGTGCTAAGCGATGAGGTGGTGTCATTGCTGGGATTTAGTCACCTCTTACCCCCTGCTCCTGTGCTAGAGTGTGTCTGAAGAATTAGGAGGTTCACATCTCTGTCATCTCACATCCTCTGCACAGCAGGGAGTGACTTTAGGCATGTGTATGTCAGCCAACATCAGTCTAGAAAGATGAGCAATAAAAACAGAGGAAGAGCCAGCAGAACCCAGGCACAGCTGAGTCTTTTCATCTCACTGACTCCAAAGAGCACGGTGACAGTGCCACAGAAACTATCCCACAGAAAATCTAAGCCAAAGCTTCTTAAATAGAAGCTATCAATGGAGGAACAAATCTAACGTCCCAAATGTAACACAAAACCGTACATCTTACTCTCAGATGTGCCTATTGCAGTAAGTCTTTATTACATTGAACCAAAGCAAAAGCTTATATTCCTTAACAGGCAAAAATGGATTAATAGGGTGTTAATTGACACAGAGGCTTGATTATATTTTTATATTAATTTAGCAGGACTGCTGGGCTGTCAGAATGGTCTATAGCAGAATGCCATATTGTATTATTTTCAAACATAGAATAATTATTCTATGCGATGGCAACTGTAAAAATAAATTATAAAGCTAAACAGGCAACATTTTGCAAAAGAAGAAAATATTTTTACGTAATTGTATGGACGCTAATTGTAAGGATGTAATGGGTTCTTCAAAGCTTTGACATCCTTAAGATGAGACTGGATGTCACCAGAAGAGACGGACTTAAAAGTTGTGCAGTGCCCTGTCTTTGAGAGGGGATGGATCTTTCCTGACCCTCATGTTTATCATTTGTACCAGCAACATTAAATCAAAGTATTTGGTCTGGTCTCTGAAGCATGCCAGTGTGGCCTGTCTCACACGCTGTGTATGAAGATGCTTTGGATGAATACAGATATTTCTATGATGCTTTTTTCAAAACTATCATCTTTTGCCATGCTACAAATCATACTGGGGGCAGTGGAAGCAAGAGAAACCAACAACCTCTTAGCACCATGTTCATGATCTTAAATGCCTTAATTGACTTTGTTCTAAACCCATGTAAGAGATTTAGAGAAGAAAATAAGTGGTAAATTAATGTACTGCTCTATTTGTACATTTGAAATATGCGAAGCTTGATATGGCACTTAGGGTTTAATGTACATCATCATAATTTACCAATTTATTTACATATATTGCCATAGCACCTGGAGGTTCAGTGTCTCTGGGAGCACAAGGCAGGGAAGGAGCAACTGGTGGGAGCAAGGAGCTGTGAATGAAGGAGTGAAGTTGAGCCTGGGAAAAAAAGGGGGTGTGTGAGGGAAGGTATTTTAAGTTTTCTGTCTTTGTTCCTCACCATCCACCTCTATTTTAATTGACAATAAATTAAATTAATTTTCCACAAGTCAAGTCTGTTTTTCCTGTGACGGTACTCAGTAAGTGATCTGCCTGTCTTTATCTCGACCCATGAGCTTTTTCATCTTGTTTTCTCCCCCTGCTGAGAAGGGAGAGTGAGAGAGTGGCTGGGTGGTGTCTGGAAGCCAACCGTGGTCAGCCCACCACAATCTGTTAAAGTTTTGGGCCACTGAGTGGCACTTTTGTTGAGAGAGTACAAGGTAATACAAGAGATATGAGGATGAGTTCCCTGCATCTCTTTCTCAGTTCCCCAAATCTTTCCTCACTGCACTTTCTATTAAATTTGCCTTTCTTCACAGGAAAGGTGTTCCAGCCTCTGATCATTTTCATGGCCCTCACTTTTGCTACCAGAGAGTTTCCAGTTGCCAGCTGAGGGGGAAACGTGTGCTGACCAGCCTTAGCTCCCTCTGGAGTCTATCAGTGTCCCTTCCTAGCTAATCAAACATAACAACAGATGAGCTTTGTCCAGTGAAGAGCATTTAGAGTTCACCTTTCAGGTTGAATATGTAAATTCTGGTATTGTCATTTTATTTTGTGGGAAAAAAAGAACAATGAGAAATGAACCAAAAAACTCCATACTGCATATATTTAATTTAATAAGGATTCAATTATTTTTTTCTCTGGGAATAAGGACAGAACACAGAAGTAGTTCAAATGTCTTGCTTTACAATGCTTTCCAAATGAGATCTGTAATAGCACAATTCTGTAGTGTTGAAGTGGAATTCTTAATACCGTGTTCTGTTTCACAAATTAATTTAATTATTTATTGTTTGCTGAAGAGCTGGAACTACGCCAGGAGCCTCAGTCCAGTCTCACCCAACGTGTGTGTGTGCCGTATAAAGAAACTGGATCCGAACCTAGAGGCAGATGTGAGCAGAGCTGAACAGATACGAATGCAAAGCCTGGACAGACCTGCTCATAGTCACTATCAGAAACACAAGCCCAGCCTTGCACCCAGGTGGGCAGAGCAGTGGAATTAAACAGCTCTGCTAATTGGTGCCCCTGTGAGCCCCTGGTTAGAAACCCAGCACAGCTGGGAGCATTGCAGGGGCTTTGAATTCTTCCTTCTGGAAACTGGAGCATGTTCCAATTTCCAGTGGCCGTATTTCTTTATTATGAAGGGTATGAACATAACAGGGTACAAGAAATATCTGAGAGAGTGAATTTAGGCATGATACAGACAGAAATTTCCCCTTCAGCTTGTTGGAGGTGACAGAGGACAAAATCTGGGCTCCCAAAGCCACAGGTGAGAGGGAGACAAAAGGAGCTGCCCTGTATTGGGACTGGTGTATAGTCCTCTGTATTTGGACATACACCTATGCAGCTGTCTCGGAAAAACAAAGAATTGCAGGCCTCCAGCCATAGTTTTTGCCTTCCTGGCATCTGTAGATCTGGCTAAGAAATGTCAAAGGGGATGGGGTGTCAGCACATGTACGGCAGTGATTTGTACAAAGCAAGGAGACAAATATGTCAACGTTCCCTAATGGAGCTGGAATTGTATTACTTAGAGCTTATCTACACAGTGGTGCTTTAAATGCATAAGTAGCCATTCGTGGTGTAATGAAAATGTTGTTATAGCAATATGAAAGTGCTTAGACCTTCGATGTGGGGTCCCACCCTCACCTAGCTGTTCATGCCTATTTCCATTTGCAAATCTTTGTGGCTTAAAAACAGTAGCAACCACTGTTCTAACCACGACAGTTTTAATCTCAAGTCAGAGAGCTGTGCTACACTAGGAACCTTTGCTGGGAAAAAAGTTGTGATTGAAACAGCATCTAAAATGTTTGAAAGTGCTCTAACCTGGGGATGTACCTGGGTGTCCTGCTGATTTTAACTTTGGTTTGGTTAGCATGATTCCTGACATCAGTGTAACGTTGTCTGGGTTTTTTTTTTCTCATAGGTTGGCTGGATTAACTGGCTCTCATTCAGAGGGAACTGGACAGATCTATTTTGCTTCCGTTGAACCTCTCCACTGCACGTCGTAGAGATTTCCTAGGTCCAGAGGCTGCATGAAAGGCAACTGAGCAGCACAAAAATGTGACTCTGGCAAGAGACTCCAAGCTTTCTGAAGAGGAATTGTCTTCTGATCAGTCTATAATTTAAAAGTATAACCGAAGCATGCATAATAGTTAACCTGATAGGGAAAAAATAAGGCTTTCTCATTAATTTGGACTGTCAAAAAAGCAATCACCCGAAGCTTCAAAATGAGTGCTCCGTTAATCCCAAACAAGTCATGTTATGCCCAGGACAACCTCAGTGAAATAAAAAATAATAATGAAAGCATAGTGAGTGTGGGGGATACCAATGCCAACCAAATTATGGCAAAAGTTAGAACTACTGAAGAGGATGTTAAGAAACATGATTTGACAGATGAGAGTGGAAATATACTCTCTGGAGGATCAGAGAAAGTTACTCATCTGAATACAGAGCAGAATAAACAACTGACCTTCAAAGACTCTCAGAGCTGTCACACCAATGTACAGGAAAGTAAGCTGACCTCCACCACTAGCAGGGAAATGGGCAAAGATTGTAGGACCAGTGAAGCTAAGGATATATCTAGGCATATCAGGATTAGCCGAGGACAAAGTCTGTCCAATTTAAAAAGCAGCACAAATGACGCCAACCTGGAGATTATTTCCAAAGGTGATGCTGACTTCACCCAGAACTTTTCTAAGGGTAAAATGTCCAGGTCTGTGGAGATGGAGAGAATAAAAAGGCTTTCTTTGGGAAGATCAAGTAAATTTTCTCCTCAATCTGAAACATTTGCAAAAGACTGTGCTGGCCGTGTGTCGTGTAAACGTCTGCTTTCTGCATCATTGGACTCTATTGACAGGTCGCACCATTTGATAGGAAATACAGAGAAATCACAAAAAACATCCACAGATCATTTTCTTGGGATGATGTTTCATCCGCTTGACAATACCTCAGAGGAAAATATTGTGTTTTATTCCAAACCATCTACCTCAGGGAACAAGAAAATAAGTAAACCAGAAAATGTACCAAATGTTAACATTGAAAGCACACTGCATACTTCCCGTTCTCAACATTCATCTGTTAAGCCCAATGAAATTGTTTGTAAATCAGAAGCACAATTAGGTCAGGGTGATAAAAGTAAAAAAGTGGAGCTTAAGACTGCACCGTCTCTACCATCTAAAAATATGTGTCAACAAAAGTTTGAGAGAATTATGCTGGTAGAGGTGCTGGGATGTCAAAAAGTTGAAAATACATCAGTGCTGGAACAGAAAGGTTCTGGCTCTGACACACCAAAATTTCAAGCATCCCACTTTCAAGACACCTGTAATAAAGTAGAGGATCCATTTTCAAACCAGGTGGTAACGTATCCTGATGATAAGTTGCCAGGTGATATTGTCACTGTTGGTGGGGAAGGGAGAGGAAGCAACAACAGTGACAACGGGGCAACTAGCCAGGTTGGTGAGGAATATTTTACTGACAAAGAAGTGGAAACAGTATTCCCACTCACTTGCGATAGTAAATCCTGTGGCAAAGTGACACCTAGAAAAAATGATAATTTACACGATGTTGACGCAGGTTGTGCTGAAGCAGTTGGTGAACAGATATCTCTTATACATAACATTAATCTACCTGACAGAAAACCCTTGAAAGTTAATGAGAATAAACTGATGTTAGTCAAAGGAAGTACTGAGGATGCTGCTGTGCCTGCTTCTGATCTCTCAGATCAGCCTGAAGCGTGCAGTACAGAGACAGTGTCAAACCAGCAACCTGACAGCCACGACAGTGATGAAGAAATCTTGAGCTTTTCCGTTCCAAGTAAAAAGACAGCTAACGCACAGAAAAATCCTCCAGACAAAACACCAGAGAGCTACAAGGTTTTCTCAAAGGCTGATGCCTTTTTATGTGTACCAACTCCTGTGCGCCCAGTGGCAACACTGGACATTAATAGTCAGCCCACACTATCGAACAGTAATTTGAAGGACCTTTATGCACTTCATGTTGACAAACTCTCACCCTCCTCAGCACTACCTCCCATTGACAGTACGCAGTTGTTAAATATATCCCCTAAAGTGCCTATCAAGACTGCTTGTAGCAGCGCCATCCCAAAACCTATCCTGGTCCACCCCAAGGGTTCCCTTGCAGATAAGGTGGACGTGGACAGTGACTGCAGTGAAAAGCTGGAAGAAGGCATCGAGATGAAACCTGCCATACCCAGGCCCAAACCCGTGAGACCTAAAATCATCACATACATTAGAAGAAACCCTCGTTCAATAGAGCAGCTCGACCCTTCGTTTGCACCGGCAGGGTTGCCCTTTGGTACCCCTGCGTGTGGCATGCCAATCTCTACGGACCAGAAGGCGTCCAGCGGAGGGGAGGCGAAGCCTGGCAGCATCCTGTACGACAAATTTAAACCTGATGTCCAGAAACCAAGACTCTTCAGTTCTGGCCTGGTGGTGTCAGGAATTAGGCCCCCAGGCCATCACTTTGGTCCAGTGAGCGAGAAGTTTCTGCAGGAGGTAAGGAGGCAGCTTTGACAGCCTCATTTGTATGCCAGGTGGTGATCATTTGCATACTTGTTGCTGCCAGAAGTTAGTTCTCAAACCTCAAATAAGAAGTAAATCCTAAATTAAGGCAATGTGTGAACATTAGAAATAAACTGAACCGTTTCTGGCACTCACCCTGTTGCAGTGTCTGATCTGTGACTGGAAGTTGTCACTGTATTCCTCCAATGTTTTCCAGCAAACTTATCACCTGCTAGTAGTATAAATAGGGATGTTTAGAAAGGAAAAGACATGCTGTTTGAATTTATTCATAAATGGAAATTCTTTTTTTTTCCCAAAGAATAGCTTTGGGAAATGAATGTACCTTGTTCACAGAGACTTTTTCTCCTTAATGGGAAAGTTGGCAAGTTTTTACAGCTAGAGGTCTAAACTAATTCCTTTCTGTTTAGCGCTACTGAAACCTGGGGACTATCAGAGCTCTTCTTAGATTATATATATCATACAGTAAAAGATTTACTTTTGACTCATTTTAATGCTGTGTGTTATGTTGAACTGCACCTCAAATAAGAAATCTCCTTTCCCTGGAAAGCCTTCCTGAGCAGCCAAAAGGTGATGGAAGTCCCTCTGGCCAATTCTGGCTCCTGATATCTCATTGTGTTTCCACCTTGATAAATTGGGCAGGAGTCTTGGTTCCCTGAAACCCCTGCAGGGAGGTGAACATAGTGGCAGAAGGCTGACTTTGCTTGGAAGGTGGAGAAGGGACAGGGAAGAGGGAACTACATTTGGGTCTGTAATGTGCCCTTGCATCTGCTGCTTTGGGACTTGTAGCTCAACAACCAAGGTTTTTATATAAATACTTAAGATAATACAAGTTTATTTAATTTGAACCAGTCTTTTAAGAAAAAAATATAATTACTGTTTCTTTTGCTGCGTGTCTTGGGGTGTTACTGAGGCTATTTTAATGCCTGCCTCATTCTACATACAATATTTATGCAAGGAAGCAGCACTGAAATAACAAATTTGGTGACAGTGTTAACAATCACAAGTCAGCAAATACTAAAATTAAGATCCTGTGTGTGAGTATAGATTGGCCCGTATGGAATGTTAACGGGCAATGTACTGAAGTGATCAGGGATTCTAGTTTTCCAAAGAGCACCATCTCATCCCAAACACAAAAAGGACAGTGCTTGCTGCCCTTTCCTCTCTACCTTCAGTTTCCAGCTCTGGCCCTTGTGTTTTCCATCCAGAAGAGGAATTTAATATTAAGGTTATTGTGAGCTTGTGTGTGCCACCCATTATTGGTATATCTTCACAATCACTGTGAGGGAAAATTACTAGGTTATTACCATTTAATGTATGGCTACAGAAATTAAAGCCAAAATAACCCAGACTGTGTAGCTATTTGGCTGTTTATAGGCTGACATGACCCTCTGAAGACCATGGGTGTCTATGGCCCATACAGTTGGGGTTCAGATAATCAGGCAGGATCAGCAGACACATCTGGGAGCAAAGGACCAGCATCTGTGCACCATTGAGGACTGTTCTTAACATGAGAAGGACTCAGGCTGTGGCAAGTCTGCAGCATGATTTACTCTAGACTAGGGTTAGAAGAAGGACATGTATGGGCTGGAGAGGCTTCAACACATCTTCCACCACACTCCTCAGAGAAATATGACTTTGAGTGGTGTGATGGGTTTGCCCTTGGCTGGGGGCCAAACCACACACCCACTCATGCAATTCCCCCCCCACCTGAGGATAAGGGAGAGAAGTAAAGGGATAAAGGGAAAAAAGGACTCGTGGGTTGAGATAAGAACAATTTAATAACTAAACTACAATAATATTGAAAATAATACTATATACAAATATACAAATGAGTGATACACAGTGATACTGCCCCCCCAGTGGGAAGGTGCTGTCTCAGACAGGAGACTCCAAGGTGAGGCCTGGAGAGCTCTCCAAGAAGGACTTGAGGGCTACCTCTGTGCAGTGGGGAGCCTGCAGGGCTGCTTCAGCTGTCTGCACTGAAGACCATGTAGGGCAGCTCAGACAACAATCTCGGGTCGGGTGTGAAGGCAGTCCAGATGTGCTTAGGGACTGTGTCCATAATGAAATTAAATTGAGGTTAAATGGGCAGCCTTGCCTGTGGTAATTGGCAGTTCCTTCAGTGCTTTTCTTTGGAACCTCAGTGTGGTGCAGAGGTAGATCTTTCATGCCTGGCTTCATCCAAAAATATGGTAGAAAACCTCTCAAAGTGAAATGCTTTAAAAATCCAGTCATTGTCCGGGGCAGATCGCTGCTGTCCACATGCTTCAGTCACAGCGTGGGCTCCCCATCTCAGCGTGGACTCTGTTACTTCTGTGGGAAGTAACAGAACAAACCGTGGGACCCAAGGGCTGTAGCCGTGCTAGTGAACTGAACAGTGGGAGGACACAACCTCCAAGGCTCACACAAACTTGTCCATACTGCTGGACTGGGAGCATGCTCACCAGCTCAGTGTCCACCTCTGCCAGTGTGTGCTCACACAGAAGCTGTTCCCAAGGACCAGCATGGATGAGATTCAGGGTCTGACCAAACCAGCAGCAAATACCACACAGCCGCTCACTCACGCTCCCCCTCTGGGGGGTGAGGGATAGAATTAAAGGGATAAAGACTCATGGGTTCAGATAAGAACAATTTAATAACTGAACAATTTAATAACTAAACTACAATAATATTGAAAATAATATTGATAATAATAGTAATATATACAAATAACAAATGAGTGGTACACAGTGCAGCTGTTCACCACCTGGTGCCCAAGGCTCAGCACGTTCCCAGCTAATGGTCCCAGAGCGGGGAGAGTCTCAAAGCCGCAATCCTGGAAAAGAGCCCAAGAGCCCAAGAAAACAAGAGCCAACTGAGACACAGAGAACTTCTGGACAGATGCTCATCTATATACTTGGCATGAAGTGCATGGTATGGAATATACCATTGGCCAATTTTGGGCTCAGTCCTAAACCTGAGGTCAAATCCTATGCTAGTAACTGGGGCTGTGCTCTCTCCCAGCTTCTCCTGCACCTGCAGACACTGGCACAGCAGAGAAGCTGACAAGTCCTTGACTGTCCTGGCAGCAACTATAAATGTCAGTACGTTTATCAGCCTTCTCAGCACAAATCCAAAACACAGCCTCTTACGAGCTACTATGAAGAAAGTTAACTCTGTCCTGGCTGAAACCAGGACAAGAAGACCAGCCTGGTCTGTGGAGTAAGAGTTTACCCGTACAGATATGGTCCATGCTTTGTCAGACAGTGCTCCTTGGCTCACTTTATTCACTGCTTTATAGCTGCTGCTGAGAGCCCTGGCTCCAGCAGGGTCTGTAAGGTGGTCTGCTGCCACCAGCTCTCCTTCCTGCCTTTGCAACACTGCGCTTGCCCTGTTCAACCACCTCCTTGGGTCTGTTCCTCAGCATAGACATCTTTCTGCTCCGGAGAGTATAGAGCCTGTTGAAACAAAAGGCCTGTAGGGGAAAAAGAGGTAGGAGGAGTTGTTTTATACATAGTCAAACCAGCAATTTCCCCCCCCCCCCCCAGATCTTAATATCTGAACTGCCTGAACCAACATTGCCAACTCTTTTCCCAGATGGTTGCCTGAAGCATACACTTGACAAGAAAATTTTTGCTTGAGGCATTAGTATTTGTCAATGTTATAAACAATGTAACATGAAGGAAGGTGTTGAGCATCCTTACCTGCTGGCTGTGCTGTCAGCTCTGCTTGGGACTACCCAGCCTGTGGAAATTCATGTGTATTCCAAGTATTTGCTGCAGTCTTTCCAGCTCTTCTTAGGAAATTCATTAAGTGGGATGAGTGGGGAATGAGCAGACAGCCACACACAATAATACTCTGAGCTGAGCTTCTTTTTAGTTGACAGCCTGTAACAGATCTTTTCTTTGAAAGTCCCTTATACAAAAATCTAATACAGGACGATACCCGGTCTCATATTAATCCAGATCTTTCTGAAGATCTTTAAAATGGCCTTATAATCAATAATTGCACATGATTCTATTGAGTTAAGTTGAATTATGCACTTCATGGATTAATCTTTAAATAGAAAAGAAAAAGGAGTGTATCTCCATAGCAAGTTTATGTCCCCCAAAATTGGGCTTTTCAGGAGATGATAGCTGAGTAAATCCTTCTCACTTCTCTCAGCTTAAGATGTTTTATGCTTGTGATTGATTGGTTTTGTGTGCATGTTTGTTGATTTTCTGTGTTATTTGTAGCATACTCTCAATAAAGAAAACAATGAGGTGACTGAAGGTTTGGCTGAGCTGACACAGTTTATAAAAAAATAATGGTTTCTGTATCTAAAGATCTTCTCTCTTCCCTATACTGAAGTACTTGACATTGGTATGTTCACTGCCAGTTAAATATGAAATTATAGGAAGTGTGTAGTGAAATCTAATTGAAATAAATTCATCAGGGAGAGAAAAGATAACTGAATCTTACTGAGTAAAACAGCCTCATATCCAGAAGCTAAACATCTCCTGCAGCCCAAGCCTAGAGAATCATCTATACAGTAAAAACCTGCATCCTAACTTGTAGAAATAGGTCACAGGAGTATAATAAAAAACGAAGCAGGAAGATTTAATGGCAGGAAATAGGACTGCAAACAAAAAAAATACAGAGAAAAAAATATAATGCTGTGTTTGTTACATCTGCCCTCCTGTTTCCTGTGCAAAGGCCTCAAATGTTCTATATTTAATAGTTTAAGGTCAATCTTGTCTCTTTTAGCATATTAAAGATTTGCTAAATTAGGATTAAAGCTCTTAAAGCAGCTAGGATCAAAGCTTGTATAGCCAATGTTGAAGTGCACAATCTAAATGCTTATAATTGCTAAATAGAAATTGATTTGGCATGTTATATGCATAATAACTTACAGCAGAGTTAATTAATTGGCAGTTACATTTCTTCCTAGGTAGCCTATGGCACTTTTTTGATTAATTTTTAAACAAATTTAGTTCAGGTTTCTTATTTCCTAAGCCCTTTTTTTTTGATCTGGCCTAAATAGGATGCACTGAAAAATATTCATAGCTCCTTTCTAGATGATGATGATTTTATACATTTTATAAGAGAATGGTAAAGAAGTTGTACTCTGCCCCAAAGAGCAAATGATTCCTTGCAAATGAGAGAGATGAAAGCTACTGACATTGCTCTGCGCCCTCATCTCGAGTCATGAAGCAGCACAGGTGGAAGTCAGAGCCCGGCTTGATTGTAGAAGGATGCAAGGGCTGAACTGGGGAAGCAGGTCACTCCCTGACTGCAAGTTCCCTGGTAACAGCCAGTTTGCTGGAAATACTTCCAGCTTGGGACTCCCTGTGCTGTCCTCACAGTATACACCCATTCCAATACTGAGAGATTTGTCACTGTTTTTAGAAAAGCAGCATCTATTTGGGATAAACAGTAGATGTTTCACATCTGCAAATTTGCTTCTTTTCTCCGATTGAAATGGAGGAGCTGGGTATTATAGCTCTGATTTGGAATATTCAACAGCCCCATGAAAATGTGATGTACAGAAGTGTGCCCACCTCCACAAGCAGGTCTATTTTCAGGAACTTTAAGGGCACAGATTACAATGAACATTGTGCAGTAAGAACAGTAGAGGGTTTTTTTTTTCTCATACGAACTATTTGACAATAGCATTTCTCTGATAAAATGAACTTAAAATACCTTCAGCTTTATTTTTAACTGTCTAAGTTAAAATTGACTTCCCTCAACATTGTATCTCACTAACAGTAAAATAACCCTTAATAAAAATTCCACTTACCTACTATATTGGTATATCTACCTCTATAAATAATATCACCTGTCAGGACTTCATTTTCACTAGTTGAAGTCTCTTGTTTGTTTTCTTTTTGGGAAGAGATCAGTTCTGTCTTTGGGTTTGGTTGGGTTTTGAGACTGTAATGTGTGTATTTGTGAAGAGCAGTTCATGTGGTAAGACCATCACTTTTTGAAAGTGATGATCAGTTTGCAGTGCTCTGAAGCCCAGATTCACAAGGAGGGAAAAATAGCCTTTATAAACAATTTAGATCCTTGTATTTTCTGGATTTATTAATTTACTGCATAATATTCGTGTTAATGATTTTTTCTGTAGGTTGGAGAAAGGCCTGTGAAAGACGAATTTTGCCCTCCACCATATACTCACTACGAAGTCCCACCAAGTTTTTATCGATCTACCATGATACTCAAGCCACAGTTAGGACTGGGTGCAGTGTCCAGGCTACCGTCGGCAAAGAGCAGGATTCTTATTGCAAGTCAACGGTCATCAGGTGGCTGTCTCCATCAGCAAGGAGAAGTAACAAGTGCTCCCAGCCTCTATCATCCTGATGCTTCAGGTAAAGTATGAACTCTTTTTCCTTTCCTTTAACTGTGGTCACCAATAGGATTATTTTTTTTTTCAGACAGAAATATCACAAAATGAGCAACATCTTGACCTGATACTACAAAGCTCCAACAGCAGTCTTTGAGGTGTGTCTTTTTATCCTGTGGCAAGGCTGACTAGGGAGTCTGGGACTTGCACAAAGGTTGTTTAACGGGTCTTTGTCAAGGAAGGAGAATCAATTTCAGTGATAATTCTCACTGTGCTCTTTTTACTCTTCCTCCTTCTTGTAAATGCCTAGAAAATCTTTGCTTTTGTCCTGAGGAAGATAAGGGGACATTTTTTTCCATCAGGAAGACCCCATTGTTCAATCTGAATATGATGTTCCCCACCATGTTGTGCTCTGAAACCCTGGGCAGTGTTTAGATGTGCCAGCAGAGCCCTTGATTCTCTGGAGCCCTCATATACACCTCTTTGGAAACAGCATTTCTAATTCCTTTTTCTTCCCACCTACTGCCCAGCTCAGCATGACCCTGGGCAGAATTAGAAGGGAAGGGAAAAGCAAGATGAGAGGCAGAAGTGTGTGGTGCTACAGACAGAGATAGTAATTACTTCTACAGGACACTCCTTAGTAGCCTGCGAAAGCTTGGAGGATTTAACAACATGCATTTAAGCAGCAGTAATTTCAGAGACAACTGGAAACCAGTCATTGCCAGAGTGAAACATAGCAGCTGTTTAACAGCCTACAAGTCTGCATAGTCATAAGTGATAAAGTTAAATAATGACTTGGGGTTATATGGTCCCTCCTCTTGCCCCAGGATGGGATTTCTTCTGGTAGATGTTTATTTAACCTGTACATGAATAAATATTTATAAAAACCTTCAATATTGGATTCTGCAGCCTCTGAAAGCGGGCTGCTCCAATGTGTTACCTGCTTTCAAGTTAAAAATCTTCCCTAGTGTTTTGCCTAATCCCCTTTGTTGCGGTTTACTTCTTTATTCTACCTGGAGTGGATGTGAGGTCCTCTCCTCCTTGCTGGTATTTGAAAACCATTACTCTCTTTCCCAAGTGTCCATTTTTTTCCATACTAAGCTCCAGAAGAAATTTAGAGATGGAATGGAAATGGGTCAAAGTGTCTTGACTTACCCAGAGAGAAGAGTACCAGTCAGCAATACAGCTTGCTAGGGTTTGGGGCTTATCAGAAAATCAAGGTTCTCTGTAATACAGCACTTCTTGCCACTCTCCTTTACTCTTTGACCCTGCATCTGAAGTTTATCTGTGCTGGTTTATCAGAAGCTGACTAAGTTCAGCTGTGTGTGACTTCTAAGATACTCCAAGCTTGGACTTCTGAGACACTCCAAGCTTGCACGCTGGGCAATAAATACCAGTTCAACCTTGAATGTTGAGTTCAGTCAGCACTAAACATGGATATACAGGTGCAGAGGGATTGGGTCATATTTTCCATTTAAATGAAAGTGCAGGAGGCTGCAAGTTCAGGATATGAGTAGGACAAGCCGTTGCATAATAGGAGCCAGTCTGGGACACAGAGGAATATACAAACTGGACTTGTTAACAATTCCACTGTCTTTTATGATGCTTGGAAATTAACATTGCCTTGATTTTTATTCATCCAGATTAATTATCCTGCATCATTGCATCAACAGTATCAGCCTATCAATCCTGCTTATTGCCTGTAATCCTGACTTTGAAAAGGCTAGTGAAAGAGAAGTATACATGAGGAAGTTACACTAACTATTAGCATGATTCTTATTCCACTAAAGCTTGTATTTCCTGAAGTTTTCCCGAAGTTTTCCTGTTTCTCAAAAGTTGGGGTTTTTTTATCTTAGCACCGATTATTTCTTAGACCTTGTTTGCTTTGGAGGTGAAATTTAATTCATAGCTCTCCATAATTTCCTTCCTATGACTGTTATTTTGTTTCTTTCTCTCTAGTCTATTGATACCTCGCTGTTTCAAAGATGCTATTAAAGATAACTCATGGTAGTCCAGTAATCTGTCTGCCATCTCTTTCAGGATCCCGAAGTGTGTCTCATCTGGTCTTTGGGCTCTGACTGTTTTTATTGATTTTAAATTACCCAAGACTTGTTCTGGAGAGGTTGCTAATGTCTCTGGTTTTTCGCTGTCCGCCCCAGGACACATTGTTTTCACTTCTGGCATCTCACCTTCCATTTTCCTTGCAAGATGAAGAACACGTTTAATTTTTCTGCAACATCTTACTCTGTTGCAAAGTATTTCCCATTTCTTTCTGTTGATTCAGTGCCTCCCTTTATTGATCTCTCATGTATTTCTGATATATTAGTTACTTTACATTCTTTTATTTTTGGCATTATATTTCCAGCTATCTGTTCAAGATTGGCTTATAATCACCTTTTCCTTGTACAAAACCTTTTTCCTTGTATACCTCAAATGATTTAATCTTTTTCTCAGCAACAGATAACTTCGTAAGTCTGCATACCAGTCTTTTCATCTCTGATAATTTTTTTTAAGAAGAATGAATTGCTCATGAAAGAGAATGAACTGACAGCAGACAGGACAAGACTGGTGCAGGAGTGGAAGGAGAGCAGAGAACTGGTTCCTGTGGCTCTGTCCACACCAGTGCACAAATGCAGACCAGAGATGGGTCCCTGGTTGCCGTGGGAGGGCTGGATGGGACATGCAGAGCTGGTGTGGGGCTGACTGGAGGGGGGGCTCAGGGCAGGGTCAGGCACCAATGGTTTTAAGGTACCTGACGTGACTTTCAGCTTTCTGTCATCCACTTTCCCTTAATTTGGCCGTTAAGTTGTGGTGTTCAATTTGCAGTATTGGCTTTGATGCAATATTTGAGAAACAGGATTAAACATGGCTTCGCATTAGTCATATTTACAGATATAAGCAAACGAAATGCATGAGCATATGGTCAGTGTACTGGAAGCAGGGCTGGTAAGCCCCTTGCTCACATGTGTTGTGGGGTGTGAGGGCTTGGCTGACTGCAGCAAAAGCAGCTGAGGACTAGGAGGATATTTTTTTTTCTCAAATATACCAGTCCTGCCTTCAAGACTGCTAATCAGCGTGTCTTGCAGCTTGATCCTGAGCTTTTAATCCAGTTTCTAATCCTAGTGCTTTCAGTCCTGCCCTGGGGTAATGGAAGCAGAAGGATGTAGCCAGTTGCCATCCCATGACAAAGTGTGCGGTACCACGGAGGCTTTTAAACTGAATCCACCATGGCATAGTATCAAGGACAGAAACAGTGCCTCATAATGAGGATTTTATTCCCCTTTGCCATGCCATTCATAGCGTAGCAGTCTGCTTAAGCAGCACTGATAAGCTGAGTGGTTTGGCCCATGTATGATACTGATACTCATAAAACTGGCTCTAAAGTAATTGATAATGAAATCCCTGAACGGCTGCGATGGACTGCAAGTACTACAAGTACATTAAGGGTTTCATTAGTTTTAAGACACACCAGGTAGAAAGTCAAATAATAATGAATGATCCCAGAAGTGTGATCTCCAAGTGTGATGCCTAAACTGTGACTGGAGCAGTGATCCCCCTTCGTTTGTAGGACATGGCACACATGTGTTGGCTCCGGCTGCAATTTCCTGGTTAAGCAGTGCTGCTCCTTGGGTGATGCTTTGTCTTGGATGGCTCAGCAAGCAGCCTGACTGTAAGAAAAAGCGTTCTGCACTGTAGGTAAGATAGGAAGCCATTGAATTGTGATGTATTTAAAAGTGTCTCCAAAAGCTTAACGTTTGTTTATTTTATGTAGGTTGACTTTGCTCTTTCTATAGGAGACTTGTAATTCAAAACAAGCATGGAAGGATATTGTGTCTATAACATATAAATCATGAATATGTTTTCCTTGGTTATAAAGACTTCTTGGAGCAAGCATGTTAGGATTTGCATTAATTAGCTGATTATTTTGATGAGATTAATGTCTGATTTTGAGAAGTGTAGCGGATATAATCATTAAAACTTCATTTAATTCTCATCATTAACTTCACTTAATTCTGCATTTTTCAGTAGTATTTATGGTATTTTTTTCTCAAAGACTGAGTTAATTAAATGTTTCCTTATCACCTCTTGATGTATTAGATGCCAGTCCTATGGGTCTAGCAGTTCCTCTCATTTCTGAGGAAGTCAACTCTGGTTGAAGCTACAATTTATATATGTTTCAGATTTACACAGGCATGCACAAATCTATAAAGTTATTTGTGTATTTGCATATGTATTGTGTATTTCATCATTAATACTACAATACGTCTATAGCTTTCTCCTGCTAGGAAAGCTTTGCTTTCACATTTATTCTCAGGAATACCTAATACTTGAACAAGTAAATGAGATCTGATGATAGAAAGGGGGTTTTGAGGTTACTTCCTGCACTGTTGCATTACTGCTACTCCAGCTGTGTGCTGATTTTATAGGTTTGCAGTCTGAGGTACTTGGATTTGAGCTGGCAAACTTCTTAATTTTTTAAGGAAAGAGATGACAAGGGGAGAATTTAGAGAGGAAAATATTCTCTGTCCCCTTCTAATCTGCAGTGCTTTCAGTTGGCACAGTCTGCTTTCTTTGGGAGAGCAATCTGACTGTATTTCATAAAGAAAAAAAATAAGTGCTTCAAAGGAAGAGACATACTTCTTCAGAGTTTTGCTAAGGACATTATCACCATTCTTAAGACACTGACATATCCCACCTCTCTGCTCCCAACAATTATTGCCTCTTCAAAGAACCAAAATGCGTTTAATGAGAAGGGCTGTGTAAATGACTGTTGCACCAAACTGTCAGTTGTAGGAGGGGTGTCAGTAATATCTGGGTGCAGCAGCAGGCAATTGCTCCATACCCTACCTCCTCCCTGGTGAGAGGCAAACACCGTCGCTGGCTGGGCACCTGCAGCACTTCTGAGCAGCTGATGAGTAGCAGCTGGGCAGACGAGACGTGGCTCCGGTGCACAGAGAAGTGCTCTTGCTGCTCTGGGCTTTCAGTGGAAACCACAGAGAGTGCAGCTCAGGCACTGAGGATTCCTGCGCTGGATGTGTCTGTGGGATACTGCTGCGTTGCACATCGGCTACAAAGCGAACGCAGACTGTTGCAGTTTGTGTGAAGTGTGAGCTGACAAATTCTTGGGGTGGTGTGAATGTGCTAACCAGCCTCGGGTTGCCTTGGAGCTGGGAAGGCACAGAGCACTTTTTGGGTGTTTAAATCTGAAGTAGGAGATGAGCTTTACCTACTGTACAGCAGTGGACTGGCTGATCAGAAATGAATTGATGTGCAGCAGAGACCACTGCTTTGCCTTTGGAATGGAACTGCCCTGGGCTTGATGGTATTTGGATGAGAGACCATCAGGGAAGCTGGGTACAACCTGTTCTCTGCTCTTTAGGTGTATATCAGGAAACCCTCTGTTTTAAAGCCCCTTTCCCGGGTTCTTGTTCAGAGAATAGGTTTCTTATTTGGTCAATTTGTTTTTAATCTCCAGAGGTATCAAAGATTGGTTTAACTCTGAGGTGGGTTAACTCTGCCTGTACTCTCTCTGATAATACCTTCTGTAACCTTGCAGGTAACTTCTTTGCCTCAGATTCCCCAATATGAAAAAAGGATAACGATGATCAGAGCACCCTATAAAGGGAAGTGAGCTCTCTTAGAGAAAATGACACCTAATGATTAAAGTTTTCAGGGAAATGCTTGTCAAAAAAAAACAACCCCAAACACCACAAAAAAACAAAGGCTTGCCAAGGATCCCTGAATTGTGGGCAGAGCTGAAGTCTTGAACTGTTTCTCTTTTTCATAAGAACAAATCTGTGTAACCAATTTCTTTAACCTTTCATACATTTCAACTAAAATCTATTTCGGAGTTCACAGAGAAGTCACATTAAGTTGCTCTTTAGTTACACATGTGCAGTGGGGATGCATAAGAAGTCTAGCTCAGATCTTAAGGAAGGCTCCCCAGGCACATCTGGTTTGCGTACCTCAAAATGTTTTCATGTTCCTAGATCGGAACAGCTTGAAGTGTCATAGAAAATTGCTTGTGTGCTGTACAGACAACAATACATAATTCTATAATTAGCTTCAGGCAGTGAGACAGCTGGAAAGGTTTTTTTGCCAATTTTTAAGCTTATTTTGGCAGATTTTTATTAAAATGAAAGCTGCTCATTAAAATAACTTTTGTTTTTAAATTCCAGAGCTTGTTTGCAGGAATCCTTCTATACTTCTAAGAAATAGAAATAAATGAAGAACATGCATCATAAAACTTGATAATATTTAGAACAGAAAATATGTACAATAATCTGATGTCTCGTGTTAAATGAGAAAGAAGACACAAGATGACGTAGCCTTAAGGATTTGAATGCATCCCTAATGAGGATAATGTCCTGCCCCCAGGCCTTCGTGATACAGAAGAGCTGGATTACAGAAAAGAGAAGTGAAAAATAATTTAAGGATGCTGATAAATTCAAGATACAAAATATTGTTAGTTCAGGGGAAATCTGAATTGAAGTCACAAACTGAAATGCACATGGAAGTGTGAGAAAATCCACTGAATCCTCTGCCCAGGTCTAGGAGAATGATTTTGAAGAAAAGGTAGAGATGGCTGAGCAATTTGCCACCAGAAACCTTCTGGTTTTAAGGAAATTCTTCTTCTTTGGTGACACCCATGGTGCTTGGTGTGTTGCAGGCTGCAGACGCTTAATTGCACAGCAGTGCAGAGGATGGACAGCCGAGGGTTGGTGTGGGCACCCCTGTGATTGAGGATGTGGGAATCCTAGGTGAACCTCACCATCCTAGGGCAAGTGCATTTCAGATGTTTTTAAAATAAAACCGTTTCTAATCACTTCCCCCCCTGCCTCAGTGGAATTTCCCCTCTTCTGCTGCAGGAAATCTGTGATATTTATAGCTTTTTGCTCTAAAATTGGAAGATTTCTCCCTCCACCTCAATTTTCAGAAGTTCTTAGGAAAAAGGAATCTTGACTCAGCTTGGTGGAGGCTGATGGTGCAGGTCTTGCTCGTGTATTGTTTGGAGAAAAAAACCCCACAAGAAACAGTCCTGTACCTTCTCCCTGCTGCCACTGACCTGAGTGGGTTCTTTTCTCTTGCAGCTGTTTGCCACAGGTACTCGCCTCTGTTTCAAATCCGGAGTCTACCTGGGCTTGGCCCTGTCATGGATGCAACTCAGGGGATGTTGCACACTGAGACTGAGTTGTGCGCCTTTTATCACGCACGATTGCCACTGTGTGTTAGTCCTTTAGGTGGCTGGTGAAGCTGATGTTTGGCCATGCCCATGCATTAGCAACTGTGTGGATGTGCAGCCAGCTGGGTAAGCAAGATAGCCTGGCCGATCCAAAATACTGCTGCAGTGTTTGTATCAGCATTGGTGGGGGCATGATGAGTGTAATTGTGGAAGAAAGAGAGCACAGGATCATCCTTCCATAGTAAAAGTGCAGTCTCACGGTGACATAAGCCCATCTGAGTCCCACCTTGCAGCAGCTGTCAATGCAGGAAGATAGTAGTCCTCTGAAATAAGTGATTCTGTCCAAGAGATGACTGGCATGTAATTTCTAGCATTCACGTCTCTTAAAGACTTTCACTGGACATTTTTTCTTGTTCCTGCATGAAAATCAGTTAACGTGATTCACACTAATTGCAAGTTGTGCTGGTAGCACCGAGGGGAAGGTTAAGATCAGGTTGTGCAGTGCCTTGCTATGGATTCATTTAGATGGGGCGTGAATGTCTCTGGCAGTGGGGAGGGAAAAGCTCTGGCTTGATGGTGCTTCGCAGATAACCATAAACCGCTGTAACAGACCACTGGCACAGCAATGCTGCACAAGCAGTAAACAGTGATAGAAAACATCAGTGCTTAGCCATTCTCCATGCTAACGTGCCTGCACTGCTCTTCACCTGCACCTGGAGCACTCAGCTACCTCTGAGCCCATTTTCACATAGTTCAAATAAAGCCAGATTCAGGATCAGAGTCCAATATTCTCCCTGTTGTTGCCAAAAAAGTCAATGGAGATTTTAACAGTGTATTGCACACTGTAGTATTTGTTGTCTTCATTTGGATTCCTCTCCACAATATGTCCTCCTTTGGGCTGGCAAAGGTGCTGCAGTCAGACATCCATCTCCTTGTGTCTTAATAAAGGCCTCAACTTGTGAAAAGTGGGTACAAAAAATGAATTTTTAAGAGACTATAGTATATAGATAGAATATAAATGATTTCGTTCATTGAGCAAGGAGCATTTTTTGATGTCTTCCCCAGGAATGCATTTTATAGGATAACAAAACTCTTAGTAGCTTGTTGTTACACATACTTCTATTTCAAAAGAAAAGACTTAGCTTTGTTAAACAAAGCTTAGTGTTATTATTGTGATGAGGTACACAACTGTCTTTCAAAATCCCCGTACCATCTTTTTGCTCAGAGGAGTTAGTCTTGTTTTCTATAAAGTCTCCTCAAAGTGTAATGCTTCATTAAAATTAATGAGGCTTTGACCTAGATAGTTTACAAAAGAATTAAATACTGTAATAATATGAAGACCATATTCTTACTGTGCCGTTAATTTCTGTTTTTCCTTTATATTATGAATGTTCACTTCTTCCTTTGAAGTATGTGTCAGGCTAATGCACAAATAGTGTTCACCAAATAAGAATGGAACAAAGGTTACTTTGTGGCCTTTTCTGTCACAATATGTTAATAGTTTTAATGCTGCCTTGTCTTCTAACCCACTGGTCCTGATTAAACATCAGCCTTTAGATAACTTTGTTGGTTTTTTTTAATATATGTTTTTGCTGCTTGGGATTCCACAAGGAACAGGAATCTGATATTGTCAAACCTACAAAGAAAAGCTCTGTCCAAATCTTATGTACAGTTGAGAGGTCCAGATCCACTTCATATCCAGACCTTCCAATCAAAAGCAAACTCTAATCTTTGGTCCTTGAAAACAATCCTGCCATGCTTGTGGACCTTTGATCCATGAAGATAATTTGGGGCATTTATGGACATATGTTCTAAATTTGCACAGAAAATTTTGCCTAGGAAAGAGCAGCAGAATATGGGTTAGGACAGAAGCTATAGACAGGTGACTGGTTAGTGGTTGCCACAGGCAGACATGTCAGCTGAACTACTGTTGTTGCCTATCTTCATCTGTTATAAGCCTGCTGTTGGCAGTTGGCTGAGACTTGGTTGATGTTATTCATGTAGACTGATGGTTTATAGCAAGGAGAAGTCCATCAGTGGAAACGGTTGCTGGTATGTTAAAAAAATAAAAATTTACAGGTCATGTCCTTGTTTCCAGGCTTGGTGCAAGAAAAGGGTATTTTCTTTTAGCAAAATTTGAAAGAAGGAGTTCAAAGAAGTGTTTTCTTTGATGGAATACAAAGAAGTCCTGTGTCCTTGAAGAGGATTGTTGGTGTTCTACAATAGTTTCCAAAATTGGAGGCTATGTTTGTCTCTGTGTATGAGTTTCTTTTAATTGGCACATAACAAATACGAGATTAGGAGGTGATGCAGCATTAAAGAAGATGACATTAAAAAGATCTAAGCAGACTTGGATGACATTACTGTGCTGGAAGTTTGAGTTGTGCCTCATGGGTCCTTGCTGCATTTCACATTTTAAAAACTATTGCAACCTGTAATTGTTCCACAGAACTTTTTAGTCTTTATACTGACTTCATGTGGCTGAGTGGTATAGGCAGTGGTCAGTATATCCCAGTTTAGTTTATTTAATAAAAATGTCTTTCTTTTTCCTTCTTTCAGTTGATCCTAAGAAAAACTCATGTCCGAGTGCTGCAAAGTCAAATCTCCCCAAGCCCTGCCAGTCTGGACTTCGTCCTCCAGGGTATTCACGGTTGCCAGCCGCTAAGCTTGCCGCATTTGGTTTTGTCAGGAGCTCAAGCGTATCCTCTGTCTCCAGCAACCAGTCAAATGACAGCGCTCAGAGTGATCAAAGCAGGACAACCAACCGTAAGTCCAAAACGTGGCCTTCTTTCGGGGGGAATATTAAATAGATGTATTCCAGGATTGTCCAGACTGGAGTTTGCATCTAATTTAGGACTAATGTAATCTGTGCAGCACTCACATCTTTAGTATCTTGATCTTGCAGTATAATTTTTAAAAATATTATTAGTAATAGATCAATAGGTGCTGAATGTACATTGCACATAGAAGGGGCTGGTTTCTCTGCTGCAGAGAAAATCACATTAAGAGTGAACCTGAGGCATTTTTGTATTTCGGTTTATTTATAATATCCCTTACAAGATGAAGTCAGTAAATAATCACAGTAAGCTGTGTTTGGTAAGTATGTTGCAGCCATGTAGAACAGTTTAGAGCAAAGAATATCTAGAATGAGCAACACAGTATTTCTCATCTACTTTTTTTCTGCCTCTTAATATGCAGTGTAATAAACTGAGTTTGGAAAGCTGATCAAATAATGCCAGTGATACAAAAGGGATCAGAACTCAGAACTGATATCGTAGCTATTGTCTCATCTACCAGACTTGGGAAGATCCTGTGGCTGAAATGTCATTTCAAATCCTATTTTCTGTAACAACTGTTAATTTTATTAAGTACAAAATAATACCCACTGGATTGTGCAGTCCCCGGGAAGTGTGCATGTGCCCTGGGCTCAGAGCAAAAAGGGGGATTGAGGGATTTTCATGCCCATTTTTCTTTGAAGACTGGATTGAGCCTGAACTGTGTCAATATCAAAGCAAGTGCTGTCAGCCCAGGAGGGGTGCAAATAGCGGAGACCAGGTGATATGAAGTGCCAGAGGGGAAAAGATGTTGCAGTCTCCTAAATCTTTCAGTGTTTGTATTATTTTGAAATAAATTAAAACACATAAAATGAAAATAGTTAAAAAGGCCCAAGGATTTTCTCCTTCCCCTTTTATATCAGGTAATTGAAATGCCAAAGACTAATGTGTCCAGGGACTTCTAACTTTCCCAATACCCCCAAACACATGCTTTTATCATGTTTTACTGTTGGACTGATTGCTCGCTTCTGTTTATTTCCTAATAAACTTTACTTTGATGGTAGGTAAACTCTTTTGCTTTGAGCTTTACCCTACATTTATGCCTTTGGAAAGCTTCTCCTTTTATATAATGCTGTAATCTTTTTGTCTTTGCTTACATAAAGCCTTCGTTAGGGACAGAATTACCTGTTCTGATTAGATCTAAGCTACGTCTCTCCAAGAAATGTTGTTATCTAGTAGCTTCAGGTGTGAATCTGAAAAAATTAACATCAGCATGTACAGCACTATCCTTGAACACTGTGGATGCATGTAGGTTCATACAACTGAGAATTCTCTAGAAGTCAAATACTCCAGACTATGGAATCTCAGTCAGTTGACTGTGAAAGAATCATCAGTAATCTCATACCCAGAAAGTTACATCTGACTCTCTGTTCATTTTGAAATAAGCGGATTTCATTTGTATATGCTGGTGTGTTTTTATGTTATATTTGTACATTAAGCCTATAAAAATGGAAACCGTATTTCAATCACCAGAGGGATGTGGAAGTGTTTGGCACATACATTTTGTTCCAGCCCCCTTGGTTGAAATTGGTAACCCTTTTTAATGTTAGGATAAGGATTTTGTGACCAGCTTGTGTGTGTTGCAAGAATGTTTCTGGATGGGTGTGAAAATTACCCAGCGGAAGTGTTCTGCTTGTACAAATTTGTGTAGAGACGAGCTAAGCCTGACATCTGCTGAAAATTAGGACTTATCATTTCTACTCTTGCCAACAAGTTAGATAGCTCATCTAAGAAGTTGTCTAGTTTCCCTGCATCCCCATGGGAGAGCAAGAGAATGAGCACCTTCCAATGGTCATCTGTTTGATGCGGTTCCTGTGACATGCACAGCTGTCCATTCCAGACGTCTTTTATTTGTCTTTAATTCCAAATGGATAATGCTTCCTCCTGGACCAGTGTGGGAGAGGGAGAAGGTGTGTTGCCAAGGGGGTGAGCGTACACGCTGTGTTTAGGGTGTCAGCCCTTGGGTAAGTCCTCATATGAGAAGACACCTGACATCACTCACTTTCCTTGGATTAAAGGCAACACAACTCCCATTTATCACTCCTAACAGCACAGATAAGTAGGGGAAAGAATGTTTCCTTACTGTTGAATTATTAACTTTCACAGAAATGTTATCAGTGTGAAAATGTGTCATCTTTTTATATATATATAGTCTATGTGCCAGCAAGAGTTAATTGAGTTGCCCAACACCCAGGGAGAACAAAGAAGTTGCTTTCCATTCTGCCAAAGCTTATTTAACATAGATCAGCAGTGCACTTCAACACACACAGAAAGTAACCCAGGAGTGGATGCAGGGGAGCAGTATTGGCTCAGAAATCTTAGCATGACATATTATTTCTTCCCTTCACTGACTGCGGGAAGAATGGTTTTATTTAAATTAAATAAACAGTTGATTCTGTAGTTACTACCTGAGATCACGTCTTTGACTAAATCAGGCTTCCTAGAGGGCAGGGTGAAGTTTTACTGTTAATTTCCTAGCTCAGTAGGGTAGAAAATGCAAAATGATCTAGCTTTAGAAATCTTCAAAGATAATATGATAACAGAGTTTCCTATTTAAGCAGCATGTCTGCATGTCAGGGATACAGAAGTTGATTAAAAACATCTTACAAGTGTGCATATGTTATAACTAGAGGCGCTGCCACTGCTGTAAATGGAGGGGCTCACCTCAAGATCTCATATCTGATGTAAAAACCACGATGTATTCTAGTTGCTAAAAAGCAGGTGGCTATGGCTGGATGAGAGGAAAACAGATTTATTTGAGAGGCAAAGTGTTTTAGAGGAACTCGTGATTCTTGCAGGGGTCCTAGTGTGATCCTCTTCTTGCTTTTCTCCCCCCTTCCAGATGCCTCATGGTGCTAGCTCTTCCCAAACCTGTGATGGTTACATTTCTTTTCAGAAATTCCACCTAGTGTCTCATTTTCCCGTACTAATGCTGATTAAATGCTGTCTAGAGAGTAAAACCCCCACTTGTTTAGAGTAGGGAGACGTGATGTTTGTGTTGTGGGGAAGTTTGTTAATGGATGCAGTGGCTTTCCTCTTCACCAGATTTCTCCTCTTGACCTCTCGGAAAGCAGTAACCCTGGATGTGCATGGAGCCGAGGTATTCTCCTCAGCTGACTTTCTGGCAATAGCTCGCATATTCTGATCGACTCAATTAAATGGACTTGCAGCGGTGGGACTTTGCTCTTTTCCCATGGCAGGGACAAAGCAGGCAGTGCAGCACTCACCTGCTTGTCCTCTGGTCTTTCCTGGAGTCCTGTCCCTGGGGTAGGGTATAAGCCAGGCTGCTGTTTGCCCATAACATGCCAACTTCGACAGCCGTGCCATCATCTGCTAATCAGGATCAGTCATAATGGGGCTCTGCTCCTATGGAGTCCTGCCCAGTTGTGTGCTGGGGCTGACAGCCAAACCACCCAGCGTCTCGCCAGCTTCTGGGGTAGAAGCCAGGGTCACTGGTGCATTTTGACCACTTAAAATCCACTTTCTGGTGCTTACATGTAGCTTGTGCTTTGCACACAGGGGAGCCAAGGCCCATGAAGTTTGTTCAGGATGATGGTGGCATGTGAGGCATTCTCTCCTTGCAGAAGGAGGTGTCTTGCTTCTAGCCTTGCTGAGGGATGCTGCAATGACAGAAGCCAAATACTGCTCCATGTCAAAGCTGGGTCCTAGCATGGATCAGGAGAGCTCACCACAGCCGACGCCTGGCTACCCTGACATGTTCAAAACAAAAACCAAAGCCACGTGGCCTGACACCTCAATGCATGGGGCAGCAGGGAAACCCTTGGCTGAGGCTCAGCTCCAGGTCCTGCTATCAGCCCCCTACTCTAATTTGTTCTGTGCTACAGATATGTTTTCTAGTAACATTTCTGTGCAAGATTACCTGAAAAGTTCATATTTACCCTCAATTCTGGCCTTCTGCTTTTGAGTTTTAAAAATCTGTTACCTTCTAAATCATTTTTCACTATTTAGGGAGAAGTTTTTTGTATGTCGAAAACCTTGTTGAATCTGTTTACACTCCAAATTGGCTAGAATTGAAAAATTCAGATACTTCAATCTGTTTAAGAGAGTTGTGAGTGTTCTCTGCTAAATATGAGAAAAAGTCAATGACTAGCGAAGTCATGTTAAGGTTGAAACCAGTATGATTGTGAGTGGACTGAACCAATTGGGTCACCAAAAAAGAAAAAAACCCTAAATAGCTAACTTATAATAAAATAACTGATTTCACCTATTTTCCCTTGTAATTTTGAATACATTATATTGAAGCTTCCCCTGTGTCTCAATAAAATTTGTCTAAGAGGTTTTGAGTCTGAATTTCATGTCGTACTCCGAAGGCCTGCATTAGAGGGATGTGGTCACCAGTATTATCTGATTCTGCAGTACAGTAACACCATGCCTAGGGTGTAGTTTCTATTTTACTAGTTTAAGGGGCTTAGAGTTCTCTCACTTGCTTGTACATACATTTTTAGTGATCAGCTGAATATTCTGCTCATGTAATTAGTTTTATGTACTTCATTGGAATGGACTCTAACATGCTGTAGATACCACATAGGAAAAAGTTCATTAAGCACCGTGAAACTGTTTGATGTATGGAAGAAAGATGGATTGTTTAGAATGAGTTGAGGTATAAGTGCTATGAGTTAAGGAAATGGAAGAATGTACGTATGGTATCAGGAAATACTTCGTAGTTGTAAGGTCTACTAGTCTGTTAAATAATCTTCAAACTCCAGTGACGAAATCCCTGTTGCTTAAGATTCTTAAAATAGAATAATAGCATTGTGTTAGAGGCAAAAGGTGCTAGACTAAAAGACATAATGCTATTCAATATCTACCCACAGCTCTGAGTGCTGAAGTGATTTCTTTTCAGACCGAGCAAGAAAATGGTGATGAATATTTCAAAACTTGCATTAGTATCTCATGACAGGTATTGTTCTTTTTAAAATTATAGAAATATGAAACTGTTTGTTTTGTGTAAACTTCCACAATGCATAGATTTTGTGTTGATTTTTGACCTTGCATTGCTTGGCCTTTCTAAATGTTGGATTTCCATTCTAATAAGAAAAGATGTCAAAGTGTCGGATTCAGGTGGGTGGAGAAATGAGGAAATTAAAGTGAGCAGAGAAGCCTTGAATAGATGGCTAATTGCCTCCAAAAAAGGTAGAACATTCAAAACTCAGATGTGGTGCACAGATATACCGATTGTTCTTAAATACATAAGTAAATACAAAGATTTTCCTATATGAAAATACATTCCAATCATATTTCTATGACTGATTTTCTGTTCATTTTTCTACATGACATTTTTTTTTCCTTCTGATCTCATTCTGATATCTATATTTTGATGAAAGTATAACTTTGTGCCATCACTTCACTCTGAATAGGACTAAAATATAACAGTATCAAATTAGGATTTTCAGCTTTGCGGGGCAAAGCTGAAAAATATGTCAGCCAGGAAGAGCAAGGGCTGAAAAGACATTTTAGCTGCCTTCCAGGCTCTCAGCATTTACTTTTCATACTCTAGTTGTTACAGCTGAGAAAAAAACCCTTCAAAGAATGACTTGGAGGTGTAGTCACAGCAGTTTCTCTCTGTTTGCAGAGACTGAAAAAACAGCAATGAAGTATGAGTTGTCTGTTAATTTCAGTGGGGTTTAGATTTTAAATGGGATAATATTTCAATAGCTTAGATAATGTTTTACTGTCTATGCCGTTACCTCTTCCTCTGCCCGTCAGAGCACACAGGAGGGGGAAGCAGTACCACAGTCTGTGCCAATCCCAGCAATACATAAGTAGAGGCAGGAAGGTGAAGCTGGGTTGAAAATGCAGAGCTACTAACCTGGAACAGTGGGAGGGGTGGCAAATTTACTGAGCTGAAGTTGTCAGAACTGAAAAAAATCCATGAAACTCTCAACTCTGAACAGCCTGCTTTTTATGAGTGGAGAACAGTTGAAAGAATTACGCCAAGCTCTTGTGCCAGCTCCACTTCAGAGTGCTTAATCAGCATGCTTCTTATTGTTGTAAAATGCCATATAAAATCTGTGGGTTCAAGTGTAAGAAGGCCATTCTGGGAAGTTTTGTGTCTGTGTGCTAAAATTGTGCTGGCTCAGACCTGGCAGCTCCAGTTCCAGTTTTTGGCATTTATTTCTGTCTGGCTTTTCAAAAGTGACTTAAACTGTCCACCTCACTTTCTCGTCCTTAAAATGGGGTGGGAGAATACAAATGTTTGCACGGGTATTGGGAAGAAATGGATAGTGACAAATCCTCTTTCCTGGCCCATTTCCACACAGGTTTACTTGACTGATTACAAGTGCCTAATTTAGTCACTTTGACTCTTAGTGTTTAATCTGCAGAGGGTAAAAAGCAGTTCAAACCTCTCGCACACCAGGCTGCCAGACACGGGTTTCACTGGAGAATGTAGTGCATTCCCCCCACGAGGGGCTTGTTCCCATCACAGGCACCCAAATGATCTCTCTTACTTGACTCTGTGGGGAGATGTTGATTCAGTGATCAGTCTTGGGAAGGTAGCTACTGTGGCAGCCTGCCTGGGTACCCCTATCCTGGGCTGTTTCATCATCCGCTTCTTTATTTTAAAGGTGTCTTGTGGCTGGTTTTGTTTTGCCCTGGTCAAGAGGAGATCATGACTGCTTTCATTATTGCAGTATAATGGGCTTCATTCATTTTTTAGAGGAATACAAAGAAATCAGTGAAGCTATTTCTAAAATAACTACTTTTTTTTCAGTTTTCAAATCACATTTTCTAAAGCTTTGAGTCTTCAGGGAGCCTGAAGGAAATCCCCTCTGATAGGGATGTGAGGGGGACAGGGGTCTTGTCCCCTCTGCAGCCAGTGTTAGAAGAGAGCTGCTGGTCAAGTGTGACTTTCAAAGTCTGGGGAAAAGCGACAGTCAGTCCGGAGCCTGTAACAGGGGCAAACACAGTACATGTCTTTCTGGCGAAGCACAGCACTCGGAACAGTAGCACTTAAAATTTCCTTTTGAAAATATGAAGGCAAGCAGCAGCTGGAACATATCGGTCACATCCAAATTAAAACCCCTCTGAATATGGGAGGACTCACTATAAATTGTCTCCCTTCATACCCTAATCTTCCTGTTCTATCTGTTGAGGAGGGAAATACTAATTTAGAAGTGAACCCCATGGACATTCATCAGAATGGATTAATCTCCTAATTTAGCCTGAAGAAAAACTAAGAAATAAAGCTTTGAAGAAGTGAGAGGTCTTCCATTTCTCTTTTTAATTTTTTTCTTTGTTAAAATGTATTTATTTCTCTCTTTTTTTTTCCTTTTTTTTTTCCCCCTGCATTCTGGACTAATCTGCCTTCTAATGGATTTGTAGTCTTCCACTAATTAAGTATGAACTTGCAGGACTTTTCAGAAACTTTCCTCTTCAACATGTCCCTCTCATGCATTTCATTAGTTTACAAATCAGTACTTAGAAAGGGCTAATTTTGGATGTCTTAACTATGGGGCCCATCACTGGAGACAGCTCTCACCTGAGTATTTCATTGACTTCATTAACAGTTTATGTGATCTCTGAAATTCAAGCTTGTGGAAAACTAGATGCATCCAGATCCATAAAGATCCATCTTCAAAAAGCACTGCAGGCTGCATCTGGTTAAATTCTGCGTTTTGTATTATCTGTGAGGTCCGAGCTGGTGAGCACCATGAGGGACTACGGCTTTAAAATACATGAATCAGACAGGTGCCCAATTGAACCAATGACAAAAATCATTACAAACTCTCTGATAATAGGCTTTTTTTCTGAAGATAGCTTTTTTCCAACAGTAAGCATTAATTTAAAGATACAAGAAGTTTGATATGGTAATTATGAGACAATTTTGAGTCACAAGAGAGTCACTTTTGAGACAAAGAAATACCTATGTCACAGTTTTGAATTATGGAAGTTTTTAAAGTTTTTTTTTAAATTATATTTTCCCTTGTGTAACTTCTGCTTAGGGTCAATGAAACTGTTAGCTTGTTTTCCTAAACTAGAGGCAAATAACTTTGAGGTGTTTCAAGTGTTCAGTGTTTCTTTGATCTCTTTCAAGAAAGACCAATTAAAAAAGTGAGTCTGAGATAATCTCATTGTAATAATATTATTAATAGCTGTTGTCAAAGGTGAAATACTATGAAACTGTTGTGCATACAGTTCAATCCACTGGGTGCCTTACTAGCAATAAACAGGACCAAAGTTATAAGTACTGTAAATATTACCGGAAAATCGCATTGAGACCAAAAGGTTTCAGAAAACAGAGCTGGCCTCTTTACATGAAAAATCAATTAACAAAATGTTATGCGCTTGCAAAATGAAGTGTGGATAATGAACACAAATATTTGGAGGTCTGCAAAGAACCTGTGTACTTGTCCCTTTTGGGGAGGGAGAGTGACTGATTAGTTTAGGAGAACTGTGGTGGATTAGTGCAGGTATGTATTAGCAGTGGAGAAAAGGAAGACAAACTTCAAAGAAGTTTTTAATCTTTGATCCCATTATGAATCCTGCAGAAGACTTGTGAATTCTAATTTAGTATCAAGAGAAGTGTTACAGCCAAAAGAGCGTGGCACTATTTGTAGAGGAAAAAATTTTCCCATCTAGAGGTTGGGCTGCAATCTCACCCATGACATTTTTTCCATCACACTAATCTAGTCCAAACAGGTTAAAATTGAGGTCATTTATGTAAGTCCTCCAGGTGCTCTTGAGAATATCTACAATAAAATAAGAAACAACATCTTTTGCAGCTTTCAGTCTGTGAGTTGTGATCCAAGAACTTGAAAATTGCAGCTTAAGCAGCCTTTCCTTCTGGCTTGCTGCTTGACAGTCTCGAGAGGCCTGGGCAAGATTACATGAGGCTGTAAGCACCTCAAAATGTGGTTCTTTGTCTTGTGACAGGTGTGAGACCGCAGGCTTTCAGTCTGGGATTTCCAAAGTTGATTTAAATGCTAGAAGAAAGCTGACTGAGGTCTGAAATAACTAAACGAGCACTGGCAGAAAAAAGACAGAGACCCCCCCCACCAAGAACACTAAGCTGAATAAAGTGGAAACAAATGTACAATATATTCCTCCCAGGTGGGGTTTATCACAAAGTGAAGGTTATTGACATACTAGACATCAGCAGTGCCACCATTAGCATCTGGCAAATGTTCAGGCCCTTGGACATGAGCCTAAGAAATGGTATCATGCCTCCCATGTGGCAGCTTTGAGGGTACACCTGTGGTGTTGGTGTGGTTGGAGGAGAAAGCTGCTGCTGTTCAGGTTGAACTGTGATTTGCAAACAAGCCTTAACTCTCTGCTCCTTTTGGCAAGGTTTCAATTAAGCTGGGTTACACAGTGTAAGTCTTTAATTTATGCTGTTCCCAACTTCATGGACTGCTGATATGGTTTCATGCACTTTAAGTTCCCATCGCTGTGGCCACGGAAGGCTACACAGTCAGAAATACTTATGCCGAAATACAAGCATTTAGGAGGAGAAAAGAAAGCACTCTGATTCCCAGATGTGAACTGGACCTTTCTGGAATAGCTGTCAGCGTTCCACACAGACCTTGGTGTGGTTTGTCTCAGAACGGGGCACATCTTTCGCTGTGTGTGGGTTCACCAAGTGGTCATAAGACTATTGTTATTTTGATGCATCTCTTCACACCATCTGAATTGGGCTGTTAGGCCCTGCATGGTATGTGTTTCTATGTGAAAAGTAGACTTGCTATCCAGAATGCAATGGAGATGATGCCTACGCTGGCCCGCTGGTGGACTGATGCCAGCAGCAACCACCAGCAACGCTAACTCTGCACAGCTCAGCTTGGCAAGCCCAGATCAGTTAATTCTTGAATGTCATGAACTTTTGTCCAGCTGACCATGACATCGATCTTCTCTTTTTGTTTTCTTTTTTAAAGCAACCTTCTCAAAGAAGACAAATTCCATTATATTCCTTAATTAAATGACCAAAAAGAAAATAGTTTCTAATTGGCAAAGAAGAATTGGGAGTTACCTTTTTACCTCACCACTAAAAATAGAGAAGGAATACAGTAAATGAAAGAATAAGTTGTTTCCTACCACTGCTTTGCATCTCAAAAATAATGTACATTTCAGGTGTTGTGGTAGTGTAATATTTATACTTAGTGGGTAACTTCCTTTCTATCACACATTACATTTATACTGTCTTCCTGCCAGCCACTTCTGGAAAGGTATGTACAACCTCCAGAGAAAAGTAAGCAAAACTGAGTGAGGAATGATATGTTTTGATAAAATGGCATGTCTTGATCAAAACGTCTTATGACCAAGCCTGGACTATTTAGGGGAAACCCTTATATTCTCTTCTCCTGCTGCTAGGGATGGATTAGGGTGGACCAGAGCTCAGTTCATGCCCTGAAGTGTGTGGTATCACTTTCTTGGGTTAGATGAAAGACTTAAAAATACATCACTTTTAACCAGTATTTTTCTCCTAAAAAAATAATATATAAATTATTTGATGCTTTTTATAAACTTTTCTGCTCAATTCTTCCTGCACAGCGTGAGATGATCTAGGAATTAATATTACTTTTGTAATCTGAGGAAAGGGGATTTCCCAGTGAACATTATTACAGTACTTTTCTTTAAACTGAAGAACTATTTATAGATGGTTGGATGTGTCCTGGGATAAAACGTTCCTTCTCTGGCGTGTTCTAATGTTGACTAAATATATTATGTACTGCATCTAGGTATCTACGGAATTTTAATTGTCTCAGAGGTACACAATAGCTTTTTAGAATTAGGATATTTATCACTTGTCACAGCTTGTAAATTTAGATACAGAACAGGCCTGTACACTGTCAAGCTGTGTGGGAAAGTAAGAAAAATAAGAAGTAGCGTCACAGTCCCTGTATGCCTTCCAAGCACATTAATAGTATGTTCTAAAAATGTCTAAGATGTAGTTTAAAAAAGCTTAAACCTGAAAGTAAGATGCATGAAAATGTAAAAGAAAAAAGCTGATGCTAACTGACTCTCTCTTATGTGCACAAATCAGTCCCACTCCTTCGGCAAACTGACAGTTCCTCCAAGAAATGTACTGAATTACGCATGGCTTACCAGTGATCCTGCACAGGAGCTCAGTTGTGATGGTGGGAAGCTTTGGGGAATGTGTGGACCCCTGAACTGTCATCTACCTGTTGTGTGAATCAAAAGTAGCTGCAGATAAAAAATGCAGATTAATTAAACAAAGCCCCCTAAGCAGCTCACTAAGTGATACAAGCTTGCTATCAGTCACAGTTGGAGGATTAAACTATGGACCGCCAGGCTGAACAATTTGCAGCTAGGATTAATTTGCTATTCCCCACTTCAGGGCATGGCAACTAGCATGTTAAAAAAACTAGTAAAACTAGTCTGAAACATAGAAAACTGGTACCTTTCAAAATAAAATGCCTTTTTCATGGAGCCCAGTTTTGTAACCATGTCATTTTAATTTTTTTTTTTAATTGGTTTGAATAGATGGCAAAACTTTCGCTAAGTGGTTTCTGCCCTTAGCCAGGGGCTGTAGGAAGTGCTTCTCCACTGCTGTCTGGCCAGAGGTAAGCAAAGCAGCAAGGTCATGCCCAGCCCTGGTGTGGATGGGCATAAAACATCGCAGGACTGCATCCCCCATTCCCTGCCCCCCTGCACCGCCGGGGTGGAGAAGGTACAGAACAAAGTCTTTGGGCTTTGAGAAGAAGGGAGGAGTGGGGGAGAAGTGCCTTTTTAAGATGTAGTTCTCTCTCAGTATCTTGCTTCTTGTTGTAAATAGTTAATAAATTAATTTTTTTTTGTTGTTCTTCCCAAGTCGTGTCAGTCTCTTGCCCGTGACCCTAAGTGGTGAGTGAAACTGTCCCTGTCCCTGCCTCAGCTCACCAGGACCATCCCTGTAGCTTTATAAACCATGACACCATGTGAGAAATATTTCTATATCAGAAGAACGCATTATTTCTGTATCAGAATGATTAGGCACTAACTTCTTAATGCTTCTCATATCCTGATACCTGTCTGCACAAAGCTTCTCTTTCATCCACTTTTTCTCTGTGGTCATCAACAGTGATCATCTCTGATCTCTGCAGCCATCCATTTGTGACTTCTCCCCTTCCCATATGGCCATATATTTGGAGTAATCACCCTGCTAAAATAATCTATGTTCCTTATTTTAATAGTTTTAAAAACATGATCGTTCAATTAGTGTTTCATTTCATAATGCCTGTGCACTATCTTTGTTTTGCTGGTTTGTCTCATGCCTTTAGACAAGGGACTCCTGGTCTTATTGGTTCTGTCCATCACTTGCATGGCACCATGCATGCCCCTGGTGATGCATGATTTGGAATACTGACACTAAGAAAGAATTGTCATAACATTTGCCTCCACTACAGCAGGCACAAAGTTTCGCCCTGCTCGTTTGCAGTTTGTAATTAGCTAATGAAATGTATGTGTGATAAACTTTGATAATGCTTCTGGGAAATTACTGCATGCTTGCTTGAAACTTTACCTCATTGTGAAGGTATTTTAGAGGGAAATTTCTGGGGGAAGTAAGCTCCACTGGAGCTTTTAAATGTTTTCTGCCAAGTGGATTGGAAGGATGTAAGGGCTTTCTCCATACTCAGCCTTCCAAACATTTTGCAGCTTCTGTCTCCATCCCAAGAGCCTCCCACCTCTTGAAATAATGCCCTGGATCACCTTGAGCTCAGCTATGTGTGCTGGCATCTCACATTGGCATCTAGAGCTGAATGAACTGATTGCAGTGGATAACTTGCTCAGTCAAATTAGCCCCGCAGTCTCTGAGTGTGCCTAAATCCTTCCCGTGGCTGACAAGCTGCTGATGCCATTGATGTGCTTCATCTGCCCATGATTGTGGGGGGTGAGCAGCCATTCTCACCGGCTGCTGGTATCTTCTGACATTTTGTCTTGCACTCTGAAGTTGGGGGGTCAGCAGCACAGCTGAGAACCACATGCTCTCAACTTTCTTGATCCCTATCCTTGGTGCAGTATTGGACCTGGTAATGTTAATACAAATGTGCCTCGAGACTGAGAGCTGAGATGTAGAAGCATAGTGCAGTAAAATAAACCCCTGACAATTAGGCTGGTACAGCATCTAGTGTGTTTTACGTCCCACAGTACATACTGTATATTCCTGCCTATCAAATCATACCTTATTTCCAGCATTTTGGTTATTCTTGAAATACATTTATTTAAATTCAATTTCTCTTTAGCATTAGCTTCCTGACCTGATGATAAATAAACCACAGTTGACACGGGACTTTTGTTGCTAAGCAATCTAAATTATTCTTAGCTGATTTCAAATTATTCACGTCTGGCAACATTTTAGCAAATACATATTAACAAATTACTTTATATAAATTACTGTTCATCTGGTAAGGTCTGGGGGGCTTTAGGTTTTACACCTTTCTATCTTTGCAGTATTGTGCTAGAGATTAAGCAATTTTTCTGGAAGCGATTTGAAAGAAATGGATATAAAGGGTATCAAAAAGTTTCAGAGCAATCAGCGAGCACTGAGAGGTGGGAATGGATGGCTTACTTGGGGGTGGCCCTGGCACCCACCCCACGTCAGGAGTTCTAAGCTGTTCATGAGCCATGGTGGTTTGCAGCACAGGGTTTCAAGGCAAAGTCTCCAAGATTTCAAAGTGGTGCAGAAGAATGAAACAGTAAAAGTACAGGGAGTAATTAAGGGCTTATGGATCGCTTGCACTCATATTAACATGAATAATTTCTTTAATTGGCTTGATGGGGACTTCTCAGTGCCATGTATCTTAGAAGGAGAGGTCTCCAGCAGGCAGTGCTGCAGCACCAGCTGGGAATCCATATCATTCAGGGGACTTGGGAACAAGGTGTTTCCACTGTGATTGCAGCTGGGAACTCCAGCAATAGCAGATAATAAACAACATGCATTTGCAAATATCTCACTTTTGTTAAAAAAACAAAACAAACCACTTACAATAGATTAGTAGCCACTTGAAGGGCAACTTTTTTTACAGCTGTGTAAAGAACTCCTGTTATCTGAAATATGGAAAGCTTCTCCACATGATGTTAGTGCTGGCTCTGCTGGTTCTGTAGAAATAGCCCTGCACTTTATTGCTGGCTGAAGTGATGGAATGTGGTGACTGATTTTACCCTTGGTGTGTCGCATGATATGGCTAGACACAGAAACCATTTTCAGCGGACAAACCTGTTCAGTCAATTTCTTGTCTCTAAATGCAGATTAATATTGTGTACATCAATTGGTTTTCTTTCAGAAAACTGATGGGTGGCAGGCAAGCTTGGCTATCACTGCCTTGTGGAAAGCAGAAGTGAGGAACATGTGAATGTGACACATTTCTCACCTGAGCAATCTCGGAGAGTACTGGAAGAAGGTTTGTGTGGGATATTTGGAGTCAATGTGCCTCCAGCCCTCTGAACCTGCTCTGTTCCAGGATGGTCAGTCTGAGATGAGCTTCCTGAGAGCACAAAAGGGAAAATGACCATCAGCTGTGGGAATGATGCACTGGAAGAGATGGTTTCCCTAAACCATGTCAGGGGGAGCATGGTAATGCTTCAGGACCATATTTTAAGTGTTTTGACACAAATGTCCCATTTAGCTACTTCTTCTCATCTCCAGTGGAACAAAGCTGTGCTTCCTCGGGGGAAGTTTTGGGAACATTTGTGCTTTTATGTGATGCAACCATGTCCCCTCCAGGCTTCCTGAGCTGAAGGAGAACTTGCATGGAAACACCTCAGCAGTGATGTAGATACAGTCCCTCATCTCTGTGAAGTAGGCTTTGGCATTTATCATATCAAAGTATTCAAATTCATGAAGCAGTTTCTTGGAGCTCAGTTAATCCCATGGGTGACTTTTTACAAAACCAGCAGTCAGGATGCCTTCCTGTTAACAACAGGTGGGGAAAAGAGAAAACTGTGTCATGTGAACTGCAGGGAAATTAGAACAAGCTAATCAAAGAATAGTGAAGAGGGAAGTTAGACTTTAAAGGCACTTTCGTATGGACCACAAAAAATGGAACTAGAAACACAATCCTAATGTGTATTATATTCTGGTGCACAAGTAAAAGTCTATATAGTCAGAGTGCAGCCAGAAAGACTATATTTCATAACAGATACTTTTTCAATTAAGAAATTGTAATGAATGTAAAACATTTCACAAAGCTTTCTCAGGGAGATCAAAGACATAGGTTCATTGAAAACAGGGCAGCACAGTGAGATGTCCTTGTCCTGAAGCATGATCCTGATACATGATTTGGGGCAGATGTTTCTCTACTGTTGTTTATAACATGTTTAAAAGATGGAGCTTGCCTAGGAAGCTTATTCCTTGTTTACTTTTTGAAAATAATTAATGAAGTCTAACCTATATTTCTCTTGCATGAGTTTATACTTATTTCTCTTGTTCTGTCTGCAAAGGATGCAGAGAATTGTTTCTGCCCACTACACATGCAGATAATTGTTTCTGCCTAATACATATTTGAAGGCTGTTGTCATGTCTCATCTCATTTCCCTTCTGTAGAAATTAATCAATCCAAGTGCTTCAACTTTTTCCCAGGCCATACTTTCAAAGACCTCTAATAATTTTCTATTCCTCATCTTTGGACTTCTGCTTTGTCTGAGTGTGGTTCTCAGACCTGGACTAGTTATAAAGAGCTAACATGAACGCCACTTAAGACTTGTCATAACGAAGTCAATCACTGATCCCCTACAAGGACAGGGAAATTAAGCCTTTCAGAGCTGTCATGATGTGCTCAAGGCTACCCATCAGGGGAACAGCAGAGCCAGGAGGAGCCAAGGAGTCCCTGGTCAGTCCCTGTGTTCCTGTGAAGAGTGGTCTCCCTTGGCAAACACACTGCCTGCAAGCTTTTCATTAATGAAATGTACCATGTAGCATCACTAAAAAATTTGAACTGCCCCCGGGCAGTGATCCTTTTTATTGCAAAGGGTGAGAGGTACTAGTGCCTTTCGTATTATGTGCTGGCTGCTCTTGGTGTGGCTTTAACCCATCTGAACTTCTGCGGGCTCTGGTCTCTTGCAAGTTGAGGGCATGACACTTTTAAATGTGTTTTATCCCTGTCACCTTCAAAACCTTCCATAAATGGAGGTGAGCATCCAAGTTTTCTTTAAGCTTCTCTTTATTCAGAGTAAACTTGTTTATGTCTTTTAGTGGTGGATTAGTGAAGAAAACCAGAGGTTGAAAGAGAAGTTGCCCAGCATGAGCTGCAATTGCAGCAAATGTATTTCTCCTTAATTATTGTTCAATAGCGAGTACATTGAAGTGTTCAGCCTGCTCAAGAGCTATGTGGTGTTTGCTGAAACACAGTCAGCTCAGCTACATTGAGTAAACACAAACGTATCTATTCGGTTTAAAAACATTCTAATCATTATTCAGCTCATCTGTACTTCATATCTTTGCAATTGCTCAGAGGTATTTACTTTTTTTTTTTTTTTGGTAAAAGAACATTTATTCATTTTCTCCTTGGCTCTGTTGGAATAATTTATCTGTAATTTAAGACTCAGGAATTTTCTTACCCGTAGAAATCAGTGCTAATTTAATACCAGCAATTGCTTAACCTGTCCAATGCCAGAGGGACCTCAGTGCAAGAAAGGGCGTACTAATATAGCTTTATGAACATGCAGCACTCGTACCAGCACACTGGTGATTAAAAAACACAGGAGGCATTTCTTCAAAGGATTCCAAATAAAGCCTTTGGTCCCATTTCCACACATTAATTTTTTTTTTCATTGTCCTAAATACATTTGTTAGACTACCTCATTTTGAACAGTAGCTGAAGCTACATTAGGGAATGAATTTGCATGTGTTAATTCATCACTGAAAACAATTGATATATATAAATATATATGTACATATATGTATGTATGTATATGTATATATTTGACCTCATAAATATCTTAGCATTTAAAATCCTTCCTAATCCTTAGATAGTGCTACTTATAATACTTAAGAATCCAGACACTGGAGATCTAGTGACCCAGTTGTGCTCTGCACTGCCATGCACAGGAGTTGATTTGGATTTTATTAATCCAAATAATTCTTGAACCCTGTAAACATACTGAGGACTTTGCCAGTGCTAATAAACACTGCTTGCGACCTAAGCAAATGGTGTGCTCAAGCTAGAAGCTCTGCGAAGGGTGTACAGTCCTGCGTTGCACACTGCGGTGGCAAGCTCTGCCTTTAAAAGACCTTTTACATGTATCGTAGTTACTGGGGAGGGTGTGTGCTGAAGCTTTCAGTGATATCAGGTACTGTGACAAAGAAGCAGTCTGGAGATCACCTGGAAGTTTTGAACTCAAACAATAGTTTCTTTAAATGTAAATCTTCTCTATAGCACAGAAGAAAGAAAATGCTTTTCTTTCCTTCGAGATACGATGGTAGTCTTAACATGATATAAACTGCATTTCACGGTAGTTGCAGTCTCTGAATGCTTTATTATGTAACACTAGCCAGGACCCCCTGGTATGATCCAGTAATATTCTTACCTATGAATTATTTCTGTTCCAGGAAGGGAGAAAGAAATTATTATACATGACATTTTATAATGCCTAGCAATTATGTCTCCTGAAGCAATAGGGGTGTATTTACTGGTATGAATGCACCAGTCTTAGTCATCATAAAAAACACTGTATTGAGCATTAAAAATTATCTGTTGCTTGCAAAAATATGTATATATTTATCACCAGCTGTCAATATTTTAATGTCTTGCCTCTAAACTAGTTTTCTTTAGAGAGAGACTGTCGTGTTAAATATTCCTTCTCTATGTCTCAAATGATACTTTTAGAAGTTAAAGTGAAGGAATGCAATAAAAAGAAGTCTAACTTACTGTTTGGTTTTACCTGTGATAGTCCAGCCACTTGGATTGATTAGTTGTCATCTAAACAATTTCATTTCAAGCATTCTATCAGAGCATTTCTTGAGAGGTGCACAGCAGCACTGCATGCCTGCAGCAGCACTGTAAGGGTTTCTGTCCATCCTCAAAACCATTGCTGTTTCCTTAAAAAGCTGTTGCACCACTACCCTGTTTACCTGCTCCATGCACACTTTGGGACCCAACTCACCCCTGTCCCTGGGTCCTGTTAGTGCTGATGTTTTCATGCCAAGCAAGCATCCCAAGCTGCTACTGGGGGAGATGAAAGAGGGGACATCACCCCAGGAGCAACCTTGGCAGTAGTGTGACTGGTTGCCTCAACAGCTGAAGGAGCACTGGCTTTAAGAGGTGACAGGAATTTGGGGCTCACCTCATCAGCAGATGGAAGATGATCCTTTCTAAAAGCAGCATAGCCAGTGACAGCTGCCAGTTGTCATATATTGAAGACTTTGCATGGCAAAAAAGAATGATTTTTAGAGAAGCAAAATGTTCTTTTCCAGGTCACCACTGCAGCTGGCCGTACTGGGCTGGGTCATGGCACTGAAGGCAGACCTTGGAAAGCCCACCATGATCTGTATTCGCCTATTGCGAGCTACTGTAGGGTGCCGCTGTAATAGGGGTACACCTGCTCTGAATATTGCCCCCAGGTGCTTCCTTCTCTGCAGATACATCCCCTCATCGTCCTCCCATCCCACTGTGGGTATGTCGCGTGAGTTTCTCCTCTGACTAGACACCAGTCCAGCAGTCCTTGCTGTTGTGTGATACTCACACCCTCTGGAGCTGAAAGCCTTCTCAAAAGGGCAGCGAGTCATCTTAAATAGCACAAAAAAAAAATGCATTGTCATCCAGTCTTAAATGTATTTCTTTTATCAAGAGCAAAGAAAACTTTTTTCTTCTCATATAAGTAGGCTTCGCCAAGGAATGAAACCTTTAAGCTAGTTGGCAAATAATTACACTGTAGGATGGAGAATTCCTATGGAGAAAAAAAGAGTAGTGAAACTGTGAACATATTTGCATACAAATAACCTATCATTTTTTCCTAGGGTCTAACTCAGAAAGCACAGGGAGAGCAGGGTACTCTTGATTAATTGGACCAGCTCAGTTTGCTCATGGGTTTTTCTTTGCTCAGAGACAGTCGTCTCCTCCATACACCCTCTGAAGTCATTCATAGTGTGGTCAAAATAAGTGCAAGCGAAGACCCTCCACTTGCAAGAGCCTTGGGCAGCATGCTCCAGCACAAGGGGAGTTAAAAACCTGCGTGTTACACCTTGGCCTCCAAACCAGATGAAATATAAACAGAACCTCCGAAGCACCAAGCTCTGTCCTTACAAGTACCGTAAAACAAAAATTGGGGCCATGAACCTCTGGTGCCTTGGAGCTCTGCCTGTAAGTGCCAGGGACGGGATGCTGCTTATGCACTTGATGAAGCATGGCCTTGTCAGAGGCATTAAAACAACATGTTTGTGCTATAAAATGAAGTTGGAAGGTTCAGCTCTTGCAGGCACCTGCCCAGATCTGTCTGAGGATTGCCTGAGAAGGCCTGGTTTGGATAGGGTGGCCTTGACTGAGGGACAGTTTGTTCTTATCTAGGAATAAACATACTGTTTTGCTGTGGCAGAATTTGCAAGGTTTTGGTTTTTTTTTTGTCAAAAGACAGTTTCCTATCACAAAAGAGAGAGATGAGCTGTAGGTAACGCATAATGAAGGACAGTGCCTGGGTGAATGCACAAGGAGGATGCTGGGAGGGGGGACTCAGTTGTGTGACTGTAGGTTTCTGGTGCTGCCTGTGACAGCCCAGGGGATCCCCTCAGTCTTGTTTGCCCATAAGATGTCTCCAATGCCATGCAGATGTCTCAGGTGCATTAAGATGTCTAGATGCATTTGGGCACCAAGGTTTGCACAGATGAATCTCATTTCGAGGATTCAGTAATTCAGATACGCAGACTCTGGTGCTTGCAGGGCTCCCTGCATGTGAGCTACACATTGAACGAGAGCCGGCTCAGAGAAGCTGAAGAGCTGCATACCTCATCCTGAAGTAGCTGCTGGTTTTAGGACTCCCAGCCTCTCTTGCCTCCCAGAGCTCTGGCAGTGTGGCAGCCTACAGGGCCATGTTAGGGCTGCTATGGGGAAACACACGTCAAAGGCAGGACAGCCATGTCGATCTATCTCCCCCATTTCTGTCTTCAACTCTGGGATACAATAGGTAGGATTTACCACTACCTTATGCCCAGGGTTTCATGTCTGTTAAGCAATGATTGTGAAATCTTTGTGAGTATCATTTGAAAAATGAAGTGCATCCAAAATAACTTCTGTGTCTGCTTCCTAGTGGGAGGGTGTGAAAGGCTTGGTTTCCTGAAGGTGGTCTGTGGTTGGCTTGGAACAGAAAAATCTCATTTTTACCCAGTAAGTTGTCTCTATAATTTCAGGGTTTTGATTCATTTTTTCCTTTATTTTGTAAAAAGAAAGCAAGTGAGTAGTACAGGTATGTTTACTGAGCTGTTACTCTGTATTGAGTCAGCTATCATCCATTCGTATCTTAAATGATGATGCCGTCTCTTATTTTACAGATGAGCTATGGACAAATTATTTGCTTTTGGTCTGACTGCTTTCCACTCTGTCACTGTTAACTTTCAGTTTGTCATCACGGGTGATGTGTAGTTCTCTCCAAAATTTGTGATTTGCTCACACAGCCACAGGAATGTTTTTTAAAGAGAAAAATGATTCATCTCATTTAGCAAGTGCTGTGTGTATCTGGCCACACCAGGCAACCTGGTACCTTCTTGGTGAGGATGCTCGGCACCCACCCCTGCTGCTGTGGGGACAGTGCTGCGCTGGCTCAGGGGTGCCAGGACACCAAGCTGTTTATTTCAGCTACTTAGATTACATGTTGGAAAACTCACACAAGGAACCAACTAATTCTCCTTTATTCTGTCTGTATGCCATAATAACAGCGTGCACGGGCAGTAGCTCACCTGCATGGGTATGCCACAAAATCACTTGACTTAGTCTGTCCCTGCTTTTCCTATTATTAATTTATAGTTTATTCAGAAAACAGAGACATTTGACTGAGGTGCCTTTGCGTCTTTTAGCTGGCTTCTAGCCAAGTTTGCTTGTCGAGTAACCTTTCTTTTCTTCTGGTGCAATATGTTTGTGCTGGTTGCTAAGCAGGTTATTTCCTAGCTGCATGTTTAACAAACATGAAAATGGTAATGCAGGGTTCGTAGGTGCTGGATAGCAGCACCGTATTTTTCAGTTTGGAAACAGTACATAAAGGGCTAAAATAATGATAGCTGCTTCTTCCTGGGATGGATATTTTATGCATGAAATCCTTGAGATTCTGATATTTGCTGTATTTTATGTGGTGTCTTTACTTCCGTTAATGGCTGAAAATGTTTGCATAGGCAGCAAGACATTTCAGCTGAGGAAATGTAAGTAATGTGGTATTTATTACAAAATACATGTTTTTGAAAGCTTTACTATTTCCCTATTTCTTCAAAATCCTGTTGGTTCTGGTGCAGTTGTATTTACCCTCTTTGTGTAACCTTTTCTTTATGAGTGCCTTCAAGTATAGGTTGCTTTACTGAGGAGTTACCATGTTATCCAAGCAAAGTGAATCCTGATCATGTCATTTCCCTTTCATAACATTTGTGTGTAAAAACATGATTATATTGATTATAGCTTCCTAGTCCACAGAGTTTCTGTAAGATGTATATCCTGGAGCAAGAGAAAATCAGGCAAACAGTATTCTCAGGTTAATCTTTGCAGTTGGTTTGAGGCTCTACCCAAGAGAGAAGACTCCATGGTTTGAATATTTTGTTGGGGTTTTTTGTTTGTTTGCTTGTTTGTTTTTTCATTTGTTTTCCTTTTTTACGTCCCTGGGGTCTGGTTGATGCAAGTAGTTAATAATTGATAACACATCTTTTCTTATACTCTTATGTTTTCTTTTTGTTCCTGGTTCTTTTCTTCTATGCTACAAGACATCCAGGCCAGGAACTTCTTTCATCACACTGGGAGCTCCAATCTAACTAATACCCACAGATCCATGTAAATCACCAGAGAATTCTGGAGTAAATGTACATTTTTCAGTTCTGAAAATGAGGAGCTTCTCACTGAAGACGCGGGTCCCCACCAAGGCCCCTTATTGATAGGGACTGGTAATAGCCTGGGCATCCTGGGAGGGCACCTGCAGGGAAGAACACATCCTCATGGGAGAACAGCAATGGAAGTGTCCCTATCAGCAGAAATATTCATTAAAAATTCCAGTCCTGTTAGATGTCCGGGGGTCCAGCCAGAAGACACAAGGTACCAGGCTGCATTAGCTCCATTGCTAATAAGATTTTTTTCCTTTTGCAAGGGTTTGGAATCACCTAATTACCACCATTTAACACTTTATTTTCCACAATCTTGTTTGTTCCACACATTTTAGAAAGCTGAAAAAAAAAGGGATGTCTCTTAAACTTTTTACATCCTCAGGAGTTTTATTCTTCCCTGCTCTCCTCCTAAAAAGATGAACTACACTGAATCACAGACACTGAACAAATTGACAGCAGACACTGAGAGGAGAGAAAAATAAACAGTACTCACACAGAAAAAGTGTTTCTTCAGTGACCTTTTCTTATCACAACGAGAAAATGGTAGACAATATTATCATAATTGCTAGTGTTTTTCCCCAAATGTGCTAGCTAATCAGTAAGTATAAGTAGTTGTGAACAGTTTTATCTGCTAATCATTGCCTCATGCCTACCTTCATTAATTTATCTACTATCATGTTGCCCAGTCACCCACTTTGATTAGATCCTCCTGGAATTCCTCTCTGTCTCAGTCTGTTTTCTGTAACAAGTAATTCTGTGTCCTCAGCAAATTCACCACCTTGCATACTGCTTTCTCCTCAAGATTATAACTGAAGTTCTTGAGTTGCAGAGATATTGAGAGCACCTGCGTGTTCAGCTTGGCAATAAAACTACTTAATCTTCCTTATAGCTTTTTTTAAAAGCCCTTGCAATTCCCCATATGATTACAAACTTCCAGTGATATTCTCCCATGGGTGACTTCCCCAATAGGTTTGGGTAAAACTTAGTAAATGTGTGGCTTGGTAACTGTGCCTTCACAGACCTCTGCCAGTTTTATTGCAAATTGTTTTCTCACAGAAATTTTTCTGCTATTTCTCAGTTTATGTTTAACCATCTGAGTTATGTATGTCTTCAATGATCTTTCTTATGTTTAGATGAGTGTATTTTACAGTGCAGAGAGAGAAAAAATGTATTGCAAAACCAAGAACGATTCCTATATGCACCTTGCAATAGAAATATTAAAAAGACAAACCCACGGTGGTGGTGGTCCTCACCATTATTTCTGTAGATGAATGGGACATATCCGTGCCTTGCTGAAAATCCAGTTTGTAGAAGTAACAGATACTCTCACTTACAGTGATGTCTTTGTGTCTTTGCTCTTTTCAAAGTGTATTTGCAGGTTTTTGCCTAGCATTTATTTAGTTGTTTCCTTTGTGTTGTGATTAATGAGTATTATAAGAGGGTATATTTAGCTTATGTGCTGTTAAAGGAAACTGGGCCAAAGCTGTCTCAGAATACCGAACAATGGCTAGATATTATTTTCTCTCCACATATGTGGTTATTTTAGAAGCTGTACAAGTACTTTAGAATTAGAAAGTAGAATTATTTTCCTTCTTCTATAGTGATTATATTCGTATGGAAGAGCTGTAGAAGCATGGATGGGCTAATTCCCAGTTGCATGAAAGGCAGATGAATACAGGTGGTTTTGTCCTGTGCTGGCTTTCAAAGATGTTGGTGTGACCTGTTCTGCTGTGGGTGCATTTGTATTGTCTCATGATGGGCATCAAAGGCATGTTTTGGGTCTCAAAAATGAAAAAGAAAACAATCATGGTACACAACGTCACAACTCAGAAAGATTAGTTTGGAGAAAGCACTGCTTCCCAACCACTGCTCGGTCTTCCTCAAGAGCCATAAGAGTACCAGTACTTAAGATGGTTCCAACTACTTCTTTAGTAGGTTTTCTTTTGCTGTTACATGTGCAAGTGAGCACTGTAATACAATGTTTTCATCTGTATGTTCGTTTCTGAGGAAATTGCCTCTTTAAATTTGTTTACTGGGCTATTTTTGAGATTTAGCCACAAATTATTCCATGCTGGCTTGGGAATATGCCACTTCAGTGCAGTTCATACTCACAGTGGCTCAAACAGCTACCATTTAAATGTAGTGGCAAATAATGTCTTAACAATCATGTTAAGAATCACAATCTGAACTATTGCTACCTGCTTTGCTTGTAGACTAAGCATTTTGCACCTGCAAAAGAAAGAGTACCCAGTAAATATATCTGTCAGTAATAAAGGGAGAGTTTGTGTTTATTGATCAGTGCTTATTAGTAATAATGTGGAAGGGCTCACACTTTTTTCTTAAAAAATCCATAAAGTTGTTTTGGGTTGGTACTGATGTCCCAGCCTTCTCTGTGCAATGTTTTGGAGGGCAGATTGCAACAGGGTTTTAACATTGCCCTGATGTCTTAATAGATTAAAAGTAATTTTGCATTTCTGACTGGAGCAAGGTCTAATTGACTAACTTATGATAAATTATGACATCCTTTGGAATGGTTTATTAGTGCTGTCAGGATTTGTTTAAATTAAATCTGCAACATTTATACCTGTTCCCATACCAGGAACTGAATGTGTCTTAGGAATCACGATAACTGAACAAACAAATTTGAACACTTCCCAAGCCATGCTTGTAATGCCAGTAAGATCAAGCTGCTGAAAAATGAATGGGAGACATGTATGGACATCCATGCTAGAATTTTGCAGTACCTGAGAAAGTATTGCTTTATGTTAGGATTTCTGATCCTAAAACTGAGGCACGTCTTGTTTTTAAATTGCTCCGCTGTTAACCTAAGAGGAACTCTGGTGTTGCTTTTCACTCAGCAGCTCTCAGCAGAGTATCTCTCAGCTTCCAAGCAACTATTATGATAAAAAAATTTTCCCAATAACTTTTCCAATATACTGGCAAATAGAAATGATAGAAGTATAATGTTGTCCCATGGGTTTGTTCTACAATGTATGCTGGAGAACAAGTGTCTGGGTCTGCTTGTAAATTAGGGTCTGAAAGCTGATTTGTTCTTCAGATCTTTTTGGCTTATGTGCTCCTGATCCTTCATTGGGCTAGGCCACTGAATGTTTCATTAGTACCTAAACCTTGGCCCTTCTGGGGCATCTGATGATTTATTTGGGTTTATTCTTGGATTGTCCTTCCTCCTGACATGTTCAGTCTTGTCAGTCCTCAGCCTTACTCTGGCTTATTGAATTTTTAGTCATTGTGATTCTGTGACCTGTAGAATTTTGCTTGGGACCTACACTCAGAACAGCTTTTTTTAAAACTGAGTGGTACTTATTTATTCATAGGAGTAGAGAAATTGCAGAGAAAAGAGTTAAAATAGCAAAAGGCCCATCAGCTTTACCAGACAAATCCAGCTTAACAGAGGTTCTCCCACCAGCTGACCCACCATAGACTCTTGATCTGTTGCATCCCCAAAAAGAGGATCCTGTCTTTTGGAAGCCAAGGCAGGTGTGAGATCTTTCTGCAGCCGGAGCATGGGACCAAGCACATTTGCTAAGCACTGTAGAAGGTGGAGATGGAGTAGTACATCTCCTGTCCTCAGAGCATAAATCTCTCCCTGCAGTTCCAGCTCTCAGCACATGACACTATCCAGAAAGTGGAGGTAGCTGTGTTACATACATATGTACAAAAGAAAGAAACAAAAAGATACCCCTGAGGTTTCCATGCTTGGGATCTGTAAATTTTAGAAATCTTACCTTAAATGTCAGCAGGCTCATATTCTAACTTTAATATTCTGAAGGTAAGAATTACTTAAATTCCTTTAATGTCTTGTGAGGCAAGCAACAAATTACCATCCTGTAATTATTTTTTTAAATCTGTTGATGAATAGAAGTAAGGAAATTCTGCAACGTATTTTCTACTGATTTTCCTCTTGTTATCTGAACATCCCCTTTGCCCATCCATGCCTTCTTTGTGCATTCACTTGCAGGAGCTGTTCTACCATAACACTTTTAATTATTCTTGGTATTGTAAAACTCTACCTGATTATTCGGTATCTTGCATGCTTTCAGTTATAAATCAACACTGTTGTTCTGAGAATCACCAGGTACTCACCTGGTATGTTCAACTCCAAACATTAATTAAGAGATGGAGGAAAAAGATGCTGTAGCTTGTACACATAGTGGTCTAGTTAGAGTATTTAGACCTGGCTACATCTGTGTTCATAAAGATGGAGCAGCTCGAGGTCCCAGAAGCTCTAATGCCTGTACTATTATTTTTAAAGATCAGAGGCTGAAGCGTTCTCGAATCTGCTAAGCAATCAAAGATTGTTCTTTGGACAATGTGCAATAGTTCAAGATACGTAAAAAAGATACAGAGAAACAAAATGAAGTCCAAGCTGAACTCACCTCCCGCATCCCTCTAGGTACATTTTGCACCCATTAAAGAACTCTGTATGTTGTATTTCAGTTGTTTAAGAACTAATGCATTGTATTTGAAAGGCTGCCGTGCCCACTGCAATTATTTCCATTTATATTCTTTTTCTGAAGGGATTAATTTCCCCAAAAATGTTACAGTTCTTTTGGGCTTCTTGCAGTGATTGTAGGAAACCACAGGAGTGCTGTAACCATTAGCTTAATTTCGGAGCTGAGAAAGTTGAGTAGCTCATAGTTATGCAGAAACTATGCTGATAGTTTGCTTTTAAAGTGTATTCAGTCTATATATAGGTCAAATTATTAAGTAGAACTTCATAAAATTTTGTCATATAATGCTCATCCATCTTTCCAGCCATCCATTGTTACTGCGCAGTGTATGTAATTAGGAAAGTCCAAAGACAAGTCCATGGTGATGAGGCAGCTCCAGGTCAAGCCCTAAGCTGGCCTGTTGGCCAGGGTCTTGGTCTGAACCAGCCGGGTCCATGACCAGGGATGGGAATGGCTGTGGCACCACTGTGATGTAGCTCAGGTGGAAACCGAGGCTGAGAGGCTCAACCTGAAGACAGCTCCTAAGAGGAGGAGGCCAGCCCTTGCGCAGTCTTCCTACAGCCCTTTCTTCACAGCAGCCCTCACCGGCTGTAAATACAGAGGGACAGACAGAAATAAAATTAAGACTGGGAAGGTGAATTTGCAATACATCAGATTAAACCCAATGTTTGTAGTTGGATGATATGAAAACAAAATCAAAGGACATGAGAGGACCCGAGGACAGTAATCATTGTCCAGAAGTATGAGAAAAATCAACGAAGTATTGTGTCAAGACAGCACAAAGACATCTGTAACTTCTCTAAGGGTTATATGCAACATTACAGAAAGAAAAACAAAGGCAGCAGTCAAAGATAAAATATCCAAAAGTGACATATGTACGGCCATGTAGCTGCCTGTGAAGGAGATAGTGAAAGTCAGAACGTTTTTTAAATCACTTCACTGAAGCTTTCTGCCTCATGACTGACTGTAGCCTCTCACCATTTGCTCCTTTCTTAGAGCTCTGGACAATGATTTCTGATTTCCTGTCAGACAATTCAAAATTTTCTTTTGGCATTGAAGCACTGTGTGAAAGAACCTTGTGAAATATTGCTGGGGCTTGAAAAATTGTTTCCGCTGTGTATGGTCTCCTATTACTTTCCGGAGTCAGTAGCTAATGGAAGCTAACTGAAAGCAGGAATCGTTCTTATGTCTGCTATTTGAGAACATCTGCAAATAGATATTTTTATCTGTTCTTCTCCCAGTTACACTAAGTTTAGTAACATAATTTCTTGTATTTTGTTATATGTACAGCCATAAATTCCAAAGATAAGACAGTGACAATAGGAGGTCTTATTTAGTTAAATGAGCCTACAGGCATATGGATGAGTGCTCTTCATTGGTTTTAGGTTGACATAACGAGATCCTGCAAGTGAGTCCAACTTGAAACTCATGTAGAAGAGTTATTGAGTGAAGCTAATTAACACCAATTATTATTATTGTTTTTACTCTCAAGTCTCAAGGCCAGCATTGGTGCGTGATTAAGCAGTACCATAGTCCTGTATAATTCTGTCTTAATAAAAGATAGATTCTGGTGGCAATGTGCTGGTAGGACACATATTATGTTTTCAGTTCAACCCTTCAATTTTTTCCCTTATTCATTGTCAACATCAATATCAGCTACTTTTAAATCTGCCCTTTGCATCTGATCAGCAATCAGACAGATATTGTGACCTTCCTCCTGCTGTTACAGAAGGACTCTTCATTGCCTGATGACTTGTGATAAGGTAGGAACACAGAGGTGCACTGGGTAGCAAATACATTGGGAATCAAGGCACCTGGTGGCTCATTTTGTAAGGAGGTAAAAATGAACTTTCTGTGCTCCAGTTTCTCATCTGTAAAATGAAATTAGTGGTGTATATGTGCTTTATGAAGAATGCTTTCAATGAGAAAACATGAGTGTTTTGATGAGAAGGTCTTGAACTCTGACTACACAGAAAGAAGAAGAAGGGTTCTGTGCTTATTCTCACAGTATTGTGCAGGGAGGCTGTTCTAGGTGCTTACACTAGCTTCTGACTGTGAATAGTTGCTGTGGTCCTTTGGGGATAAAAATCTCTCACATCTGACTGATCTTTCTGCTGTGGTGGAGACAAATACTATCCTAAATACTGAGTTTTTGCATCTGGGGTGTCAGCTTCCATGTAAAGCAAAAAACAAGTATTGGAGCTATGTAGTTCAAAGTCAGATCAAAGAAATAAAACTGCACTGGTTGCATTGGCTGATGATGTTTTGCTAGTGAAAAATGAAGTTCAAGTGTCTGTGATGACTATTTTACATCTGCCTGACACAGCTGATGCTATTGATCCAGGATATTTTTATTGACACAACTGTAAACTCCAGTGGAAATCTGCAGAGTCTGTTTTGAAAGGTTCTTCTCTTCCCTTTCAGAGACACTGCCAGAGCTGGCTCTACATTCATCCTTGCAGAGATTTTCTGTGAATTATTTTAGGGATCTGTCTTATCACTTTGCCCCTGCTGTGTCTTTTGCCTCTGCACCCGTTATTTTCTGTGTAAATGAATAAGCTAAGTAGTAGGTATTCCTAATAAAATCAGAATCAGGAAATTTTCCATCTCCCTCCTAGCTAAGAGTTCATGGTCGTGTGCTTGTCAGGTATAGTGAGATAGAAAAATTTCAACCCTGAAAGCTTTAAATGTTTATTCAGCCTTAATAATTCTCCGTGTCCTTGATGAAAAACTCAGAATGGCATTGACAGATACATAATTTATAAAAAAAAGTAGCAATTCTTTGAAACTGCTCTGTAAGTGAGAAAGACAAGCAGGCTGGGTGGTACATCACAGTATATGGAGTGCCTTTCTTTCCCTTTTCATGGAAGAATTTACAATTCAGAGTGACACTCCGTGGGTTTTTTCAGTGGAGAAAGAAAATGCTGATAATATACTACAGTGAATGAAGGGATGATGCAGCATTTGAAAATGCTCAAGCAATGATTACTTCATCTTAAAAGACACCCTTTCAGAGACTCAACACCACCATGTACGCCATGGCTTACAACTAGGTGTTTAATGCACATGGCTCATGAGCTGTTCGGATGCAATTCTTCTGGCCAAGGCCCTGGTGTTTGGTGTTTGGGCAATCAGAATCTCTGTCTGAAGTTTTAGTGAGCTGCAGGGGTCTGAGAGTTTGACACAACTGTAAGTATAATGGAGGCAGGGACTGATTCCTGTCTTAGAAGTCAAGCAGGGTGAACTGGGGATGTACTACTGGGAACTAGCTCCCTCCATAGCAGGTCTGTGTTGGAGACAACTCCTTGGAATAACCAAAAAATAGAGTTGATAAATTGAGCTAATCATTAAGGACAATCAGGGACCCAGTGCTTCAGTTTGATCCATGGTGAAGTGAAAGGACCTTTAGGAAAACACCACTGCCTCCTGTATCTGGACTGTTCTTGGGGCTCTCCCTCTTCTTGCTTTTTTGAACTATGAAATCTCATCCACTCAGAGATTCTGGGATGTCCTTCACACAGTCAGGAGGATGATTAAGTTCAGATTTATACTAAATGGCCTCTCTGTATACCAGCTCAGGGCAGCATCCCTGCATCCTTAGCAGAGCTCCATCTCCAAATGTTGCTCTCCCAAATCCTGGTCCAAGAAAAAAACATTCAGAGGATCAGAGCAAAAGTAAATCCTTTCTATATCAGCATCGTTGTCATCAGAAAAGTCTCCTCTAACCAGTTAAAGTAGATTCTACAGACCACAAGCTGGGGACACTCCAGAAAGCTGTTCAGCTGATCACATGTGGGTATCTCTTTAAGATGAGAGGGTTAGCCCACTGAATGCCTCCACCTGTGTTGTCTAGGTTGTCAATGATCCACTGGGAGCATACCCAGCTCACACAGAGGCACCTGCATTGCCAGACCGAGGTGTAAGTGTCTCATCTGGAGCTGAATCCCACCCTTTTCTCTCCTGCAGTGTAAATCTTCAGCATCAGGTCATGTCTGTTTTTGTGTTCACTTCCAGTTGTTGGTCAAGGACACTGGGATTTTCTATTAGAAGGTCATATTAGTTGCTTGTGATTCCAGCAGTACTACTGTTGGATGTGTGATTGTCACACAGATTGATATGCTCAAGTGAGCTGGATAATCGTCGCATCGGCACCGCTATTAGATTAAATCTCTCTTGGACGTGCAGAACAGCCGCATCTCCCAGCTGCAGCACAGACATATATCCATCCACAAGAGCCTGCAGGTACAATGTGGGGGCTTAACTGGAGTATTATTGAAATGAGCTCTCCTCCATCAAGCCACTTTCATTCTTGGTGGTGTTTTGTTTGCAGGCACTGGTCTGCTGGCACAGGTCTGCGCTGGGGAGCTGGCAGCCACTGCTGCTGTCACTGCACTTGCTGTCATTGTAGCGTTTCTTAATTTTGAGAGGAATCTGGGCATACACATCTTTCTTTTCTTTGTTTTGTTCCTCAATAGTCACTTAATTGCCTCAGTTTTTGGAAGATGAGCTTCACTGAGTCCAGATGTTTTCCTGCACCCTTTTAATCACACGAGAGGCACGTACCATTTACTTTGCATAACATATTTGTTTCTTCCCATACAGTGTGTTGGGGTGCGTGCTTCTCTTGCAGTTTCTTTACCTCTGAGATTATTGGGAACCAGCTTACTGAAAACAAAAGGAGAAGGGCCTCATTGTAGTTTACATATTTCTATCCTTGAGAAATCCTTCACATGCTTCAAGCAGTAGTGTTCAAAAAAATCAGTGAACTATCAAAAACAGAGCAGCAAGTAGTGCGCTCCATTTATTTTTGTCTCCTAACTCTCCATGTTGGATTAGGAAACATTAAATATTTTAAACTGATGAAGCAAAGGATGAATTTTGGGACTAATGCTAAATCCTGACTGTACCAGCAAAAGATAAATCAAACTTGTATACTATTTGGTGATGCATAAATACTCAGAATTGTTTAAAAATGCATGATTTGACATTGTTTGGGACTCCCTTACCATTAAATTAACTCAGTCTTGAGGAAATAATTTAATAGCTGTTTCAAGCAGAGGATCCAAAATACTCTAACATTTCCAGTACATGATCCAAGTCACTCACAAACCTGTTCCTGTTCTCTCTTTCACCCTCTCACATCAGTAAATTTTACATATATTTGAGAGTATTTTCTGTTTTCTTTTTAAGTAAATTAACTACTAAATATTTAGTTGAACTAAGTTTACATCTTAAAAGCTATTATTTAAAAAAATAAGTTGTCACTACATTATATCTTTGTGGCCTTCAAAAATGTCCCTTAAAGTTGATTCTTGTTGATGTTTATCATTGTCTATGTTTTTCTCAGTCCATACTCTGGTTATGAGCTACCACAGTGCAAACTATTCATGCCTTCGTGCTGTTTTTCTGGTACACATTGCAGTCAGCATACAGTATCGTCAGGGTTTGAGTCTGCCTACATCTTTCACGTGGAAAGAAGTAACATTTAAATAAATGGTGTTAAGGAGCAGCTCTACAGAATCCAGGCTAAATTCATTTAATTGCTTGTATGGACTAACTGTGGTAGTTATCCCTCACTGCTTACATGAAAACATTTATTTATGTGCAAAAATATTGTCAGCTCCAACAGAGCAGAATACTGACAATAACAATAAGCACATCAATAACTTGTATTCAGTGTGTAATCTGTGCTTGATGTGTGTGTAATTGATAAAAATTGCTTTCAGTTGGTTACAATAAAAGAATACACCATGCTCCATATATCTGTCATGATGGCTTTGTACTGGCTTTTGATGATCTTTGGAAGCATTGCAATAAGACAGAAGGTCAGTGCACTTCATTCCTTTGAAATGAGTTTCCGTATCGTCTTTAGTGTGTAATATAAGAGGTGAATGAACTCCAGGCTTTCTCACAAAGCATCATTTAGGTTGTTACTGCTGGCATGTAGGGACTGTTGTGATCCTCTAGTCTGGCTCCTTGTATAAAGACGGCTATTAGCCGGTACTCAGATGATTCTTGTTTGAATAGATGTTCTCTGTCAGAAAAAAAAAATCATGAATTAAAGATGAAAGAGCCAGGATGAGTGAGTGTGCATGTTGTGTCAGAGTGCTCTGTCTTACTGGCAAGAAGAAAAAGAGAGGAATCGAGGGATCAGGGTCTTTTACAAGGGTGGGCAGAGAAACATCCCTGAGGGAGTCATTTAGGCACAGCAAGTGAGGGGTAGGAGTTATATTCACGTCTCCTGTTCAAGGCCCTGTCTCCCAAGCAAACAGCAGCTCTGACCTCCCTTCCTGCACACATCTTTTTGATGGCAGCAGGATGAGATAGAGCCATCTTCTAGGAGCTCTGTGCTGATTGCTTTCTTTGACATCTGGGAAAAGTTATTCCTCTTATTTCCACACTAAGATGAGGTGATATTTTTCCATGGGAAAACGGGACAGGAGTGCAGTTGGATGTCCACAAGAGGCAAGTTCTGGTTCCCGGCGCTTCCTTTCAAAGGAGTCAGTTGGCTTCTTGGTAAGACAACAGGGTCTATGGGCAGGGAAGGTGGCAGCTCCCTGAACCACAATAAATCACTGATACAATATCACTGAAGAAGGTGTTGCTTTGCCTGGAGAAAATTGAATTACTACAGGAATCAGAGGAAAGACAAGATCAGGTGCTACTGAAAAGGCAAGTATTAAGCTAAGGGGAAGATATTAATAGAGTCCATCCAAAACTGATTTGGGGGCTAATCTTATTTAGTATTTTAATTTCTGACCTTGGTAAGAGCGTGATAATGAGATTTACTGACAATATCAAGTGTGAAAGCTGCATCAATAAAAAAGAGATTTGGTTATCGTACAAAGAGAACAGGTGACCTTGAAGTCTCTAGTATTACAAGTGGGGTGAAATTGAATTGTACAAAAATACAAGTTCATGCACTTAGAAACTAATAAGAAGAATTTTTACTACAAGCTAACAGGTCATCAGCTGAAAAAAATTCAACAGGAAGATCTGGTTGAATTGTGACTATTAATATAATCAAAGGCACGTGGCCCTGAAAATATCAGAGACAATCCCAGAAAGAAGAGACTGTTTCAGTAGAGGGATATGAACTCCATTGTGTAAGACCTTGGTGAGACCTCCTCTAGAATCACATCTTAATCAAAAGAGATTAACTCCAGGTGGGACACAGGCAGAAAGTGCTGCCAGTGTGGCCCATTACAGCAAGTGAAGTGAAATTCCTTTGTCCCATCTAGTTTGGCAAAATGAAAGCCCAGAGGAGATATAGCCCATAAATGCATACGGGTGACCAGTTGGTGATCAATTATGGTTTCTTCATAATATGTTTATTTCATTTCACCATCTTTTGTGTGAGGACTGTTAGCAAATTCTGCAAGGGAACGTTGCAGTTACAGCTGAGCCTGTGAGCTGGTGGCTGGAGGGAAGTGACAACCAGTCGGCTCTGGATTTGCTTTTCCTTGCCCTTGCTTGCAGCACGAATATGTGCTTCACCCCAAAGCTGCATAAAAAGGGCTACTGAAGTGATCAGGGGGATGAGAAGCCCGATAATGTCAGATGGGACTTACAGATATGGCTTGTTGAGCATTGCAAAGTGCTGTGTGTAAATACTGGGGTGGGAGGATAAAAGTGAGGAAAGAGAACAATTTAAATGAAAGGACAGGGTTGACCTTGAAACATCCAGTGCATATGGCTATGAAGGTGTTTAGGTCTGATATTTTAATAAATTTAGAAATCAGGTTATTAATATAGGAGAAGAAAGGTTCAAGAAGAGCTTTTATGTAGAAGAAGTAGCTAAAAAAGCCCTACAACTTTTAAGATAGGGGTTGTTCAGCTTGTGAATGTGATTATGTGATACACTTGCTTGCTCTGTCAGGACAGTGAATTTCAATACATGGATTCTGCAGTCAGTCCCTGTGTTCTACTGTATGTTCCTCCTAAGGTATGAGACACATAGTGAGGCCAGAATATTTTTTAGCATTATAGGAACATCTCAGCAGCAGTGAATGAAGAGAGGTTCTCCTGCTTTGATTTTTATACAATATATAATAGCAAAGATTATTTCATCAGTGCTTTCATTCATCTCAGCTTGCTCAAGTACGATGGAAGCTGCTTACACTTACACAATTTTCTTTTCAGAATTATAAATGTGTCATCATAATTGTAGCTGTATCTCCTCTCTTATTTTTGCACTGAGTAGAAATAGTAGCAAATTCATAAGAATTTTTAAAATGCTGCTCCATATGTCCAACTTGTGTGTTAAGATGTCAGAAAACTACTTATATTATTTTTCCAGAAAATCTGAAAATCATTGTAGTTTCACATTTTCAAAGGAAAAAAAGAAATAGAATTATCTTTGGCAGAGGTTTTCAGCTTTCTGAAGTAAATTTCTTCTAGGCTTTTGACTTTTGGATTACAGTGTTTTTTCTTCTCCACTGTGATTTTCACTGAAAGAGAAGGTAAAACGAAAAAAGGAGATAGGCAGAAGAAGGAAAAAAAGCAAAAGGGTGCAACAGATTAAATTTAAAAAGTTGTGCTGAAAAATGTGGAGGAGAAAGGCAGAAAAAAGCCATTCCTTATGATGAAATATTGCTGTCAGTTTGATAAGAATGGGGTTCTTCAGCCTAAGAAGGAAAAGACTGGTCAGACGCAGTAAGTCTTCAAATCATAAAAAGCCATTGGAAAAAGTAATAGTCTGTTGTCAATGCCCGGAGTGGATAAAACAAGTAGTAATGGGTGAAAATTGCAGAATCACTCAAGTGAGATGTTAGAAAAAGGCTTTTTAAATAACAGATGTTGTGAGCAAGGGAGGTTGTGTGGGAGGTTGTCCACACGCTGTTGTCTGAGGGAGGTCCTGAGGAGTAGCACAGCTGCAGCTGATTCTGTCTTTCTACCAGGTGATGGACGAGGTAACCTCACCAAGTCCTTCTCATTTCCATTTTTTTGATTTTTCTTTTTGAAACTGTAAAATTATTTTAAAAACAGATTTTAGCTTGCCTTTGGGTATATTAATGGTCTGTACCTAACTGCAGGGAATCACGGCGTTTAAGGAAGATCAGCCTTGATCCTTCAGATGTTAATCTACATGTTTAACTTTGCTACCGGCAGGGCTATTCCTAATAGCAAAGTTAAGTGCATACCTTAGTTTTCCCAGACTAGCAAAGGCATCTTGCATGGCACGTAAAGGCTTGGGTGTTCTGTGTAAACACTGACCTTGCCTCTAGAGCCTCGGAATGCTTGACACAAATACTGAGTTTCAGATCCCTGTTATTAAATGGATCTTAGAGCTGTTGTGGAGAGAAAAGATATAAGAGCTATCAAAATATTTCATTTGCTTATAATGATATATTTAGATTCAGGCATATTGAAGCCAGAAGGGTATATTTCTACATTACTCTTAATGGTTTATGCATAATACTGCTGTGTGACTGTGATTAACACCACCCAGTCATGGAGATCCTTTAAAGACAGCCAAAAGATCTGAGCATCTGAAGTCTTCGTGGAGTGAAGAAGTTTGGGGAGTATTAACACTCTGCTTCTGAGACATTTACTTGAGAACTTGGCAATAATAATGTGCAGCCATTGCATAATGCTTTCATTCATCCTGTGAGGTGGTTGGTCCTATGCCAGGGATGAATTTCGTGTTATTTAAATGGTTTTTGCTTTCCAGAGCATTCAAGTCTGACACCATTGCTCCAGTCAAACAGTGCCTTAGTCCTTTAATCATTCCAGTAAAGTCACTGAGTAAAGTATTTCATCGTCTGAGCAAAGATAAAAGGATCTGGTCCTTAAGGAAAAGAGATCTCAACCTGCTGCAATTGACAATCCAGTATTTTTCTTCCTTTGCTCATTTTCTAATATATTACAATTTTTCAGCAGTGAGCCATTCCTCGTGTAATTGCATTGGAATACCTCAGGCTCATTTTTCTAATAACACTGCATTTTGTGGGGAGATTAAATTTCATGGATAGTTACAGCATATAATCTTTTCAGTGCTGAGAGAACAGAACAATTAGAAATTAAGCTGGAATACTGGTGGCTGCTGTGAATTTAGTAAGTCGTCTTTTGAATTACTACCTTATTCTCAGGTAAATTTTTGCCCTGGCCAAACATTTGAGTAGCATCAAGAGTGCTTCATCAATTTCTGGTGGTTGTAATGCTGTCAATAGGAGATACTAGTTGAGAAGTACACTGTGATTATTTTTAGTGCCAGGGAAATAGAAACTGAATGGATCTTTGAAATTACATGTTGTTTTCTGCTTCTTCCCTGTTTGGTATTACCTGCAGCATCGATAGTTTGCAGTCCACTTGTGATAATTGCTACTTTGGATGTTGCTGTAGAGGTGCCTGACAAAGGCTGAGATTCACGCTTGGACAAACACGTCTACATTTTGTTACAGTTCAGACTGTTTGCAGTCACAACCGATCATCAGATGGAGAGAAAGGGAATATTGCTCAGAGATTTACACCTCTTCGTAGATTTAAATCTCTTCATCCATGTAACAACATGACACCCTAACCCCAATCCAAGCCCTCAGCATACTCGTGGTTGGCGTGTCCCATGCCTTCCCCAGCCCCAGCAGGATTTCCCTGCACCTTCCTGTTCTTATGGATGTGCAGGGACCTGCTCTGGTCTCCAACCCTAGCTTCACTGTTGCCTTGGGCAGCCCTGACCGCAGAGCATGCCATTGACTTGCAAGACTGCCTTTGCTTTAAGGAAAAGCAGCAATCACTTTAGTTCTTGTTAATCCTCTTGTGGGAAGTAGAACTGCTGGTTAAGAGCTGTCTGCCACTGCTTTCTGCCTCCTTTTTTGGCCTCCTACTCTTAAACCTTAATTTAAGTTAGTAGTGTGGATGTATTGTATTGTTTATTCTCCAACAAAGAACTGGATCAGCAATTCTGTTTCAAGTGTAATGGGACTGGTAAGAAAGAATGCAAAATCTGAAAAAAAAAAAAAAAAAAAAAGTTGAAAAGCAGAGGTAGGAAAGATGTATTATTTCGCATCACCCAGCTGTTTCTGGGAGTCACCTTCTTAGTGTGGATTTGAGTTGAATTAGGGAAGAGCAGAGATGGCCTGGGCCCAGGTCTGGTGTTATGGGTTGCCTCCTGCAGAAGTGACCACCCTCGGGAGGGCATCAGAGTTACCTTGCTGTCCTTGCTGTTAGCTCTGAAGACAACTGCTGTGTTATTTTGGGGTAAGTACCTAAAACAGAAGAGCAGCCCTGCCTGAGACAGGGGCCTAGGACAGTCACACTGGCTACAGACCACAGATATTAATTGGAACTCAGCTTCATGCTCCTGATAGTCTACATGTACATGAATCAATGACCTAGATACCAAGTACTTGAGCACGCTTTGGCAGGACCTCAACCCAAGGCACACCCAGGGATTTGAACCCTTGGGTTCAAATCAGGCTCTTTTTGATGAGCAATATATGTCTTGGGTGCCTCCAGGGGAACCATGGTCAGCTCTTTTCACCCATGTGGCTGTGTCTGCTGCGGGCAGCTCCAGTTTTGGTCCATGCCCTGTTTGTGCTCAGAGCAGAGGCTGGAAATTGAAAACACACAACAACCCAGAAAATAGTTGCCTCCTTAGAGGCTTTTCTTGATGGGTATTGCTGTGACCTAGTCTTGCTACTAGGCAGGACTAAGAAGTCACTCTGCATGTATGTATATATACATATGCATATATATTCATATATATGCATATGTATTTTCACCTACCTCAATTTCAGTAAATACTATTAAATTGGAGCGATATGAACAAAAAAATATAAATACATCCTTCCACATCCTTTCTTTTTCTGATTTTATCTCCTGTATATACTTTGGTCATTTATTTTTAATGGCAAAAATTTTTATATTTATAATTTCTTTATCTTACAATGTCTACAAGTTGGTGTGCAATTTGCTTCGATCACCCCAGAAGCATCTCTTTGCCAAGTTCTCCAGCTGTACGGCTCAGAAGCATAAAGGGAGGTCTGAAGTTATGGACTTGTAATATTTTATAGGCAGATAGATTTAACAGTGCCTTGCAGACTTGGGCAACCAAACTCTCCACAAGACCTCTGTCTGAAAGCAACACAAAGAAATGAGAGACAAGATAATTTTTCTTTTTCTTTAATGTAGAGAAATACAATAATTTCTTCTGAAGTTAATATTTTGGGAGATAGCTTTTAAGAGTAATTTATAATAAACATTGTCTTCTGGTCATATTGGCCTGTAAAACACCTGATGGATGTTATGATGTTATTGTAAATGATATTAGCAGCAGCACATGAGGAATAAACTGATGGTGTTAGGGTCTTTGAAAAGGAATGTTCTCTACAACTGAAGAGCAAGTTATCACTACAGAGTGCAATGAGGGAAACAACCATCTCCTTTTAAAACAACCCATTTGAAGCAATGTTCAAAGCAGATCATGCAATTCTAAGCTCCTCTTTGGTGGTAGTTGCTGTTCTTGTCTCTCTCTCTCTCTCTCAAAAAGATAAGTGTGGTAGAAGTCAAATCAGTGCAAATACAAACATTAAAGGGTTGACAGAATTATTTAGGGAGGGTGATTGATGGAGGTTAACACATCCGCATCTTCTGAGGCAAAGATGCAAGCCAATGTAATTGCAATCTGAAACAGCTTGAGCAGTAATAGTTAAGATAGATGATGAAAACGGTTGTACAGGGACTAGGGGGCTGAACTGAAAAAGAATTAGGTGTTAGGAAGCTTTAGTAGCAGTGACTTTGTATAGGCAATTAAATTATTAGAAAAAAGAGACTGTTTCGATGTGTTAAAGTTTCCCAGATAAAAGAAGAGAAAAAAAGAGGGGATGGGGTGTGAGCCAACATTTTATACAGATAGACAGTCTACTTATGTGGGGAGTTGGTTTCTAGCCCTGGAATTTGTGATGTAAATATGTATATATTTGGTATATACAAAGGCTTACAGAATTTATCATACTAAATAGTTACAATTCCTCCGATAGACATTTGTTAACTCACTACAAGGTCTAGCATAGACAGGGCCAAAAAGAACAACTGCTAATTCGGGTAAAAATCACACTGCACATCATCTGCCCATTTTCCTCTTTTTCTGCCAGGGCATTTGGTGACCTCCTCTTCATGTGTTCACCTTAACATATCATTGCACGTACCATGGCAGCCTTTGCTCTTCTCCCTGATAGGAGCTGTGCCCTTTTCTTGCCCATCTTCTTCCTGGGCAGGGGAACAGGACAGGACAGCAGTGGGGCTCCAAGCTCTCCCTCCACCCACCTCAGCCCACACCGTGAATCCATTGGGCTAAAGAAAAATCATGTTTGTAACATGGCAGCTTCCAAGGTAAAGGATCCTCAGGCAGTGTCTGGAAACTCTGTTTTGCGTTTACTTTTCTGCAATGAAAATATGGGTCAAAAAATAGTCATTCCTTCCTAGAATGAGGTTGTATGTCTCGACTCTGCCTAAATAGATTATTTTTGGTCTGAATTGTAAGTATATATCTCAAATTTGCTTTATTGTGGAAATATTTAGTGAGACACGATACGGGTGCTGGTAGCACCAACACACATAGAGTAAAGTGTTAGACAAAGCAATGAATATTCTTTATTTTTTCTTTAATTACATTCAGGTTTTAGGATTATATCTAAATATTTTTAATGGTAACTAACTAGTTGTTGGTGCTTTTTCATTGCTTTCTCCTCAACTGAAAATCTGTGTAAAGGGCAAGCTAAATAATTTACACATGTTTAATATTGGAGTGGAGGGTTATTGCTTCAAGGCCAGCATTTCCTGGCTGCTTTTTCATGCTTGAACGGGTTCCTCTGTGCACACCAAGAAGCCTTCATGAAGCACGCAACCAGCAATCTCACTTAGCTCTGGTGCTTTTTAAACAACAGAGATGGAGGTCTTTCCCGCAACCTCGGCACACATTTCCTCACTCTCCTCTTTCTTTCTCATTCATAAATATGGTAACTGGTCATAGCAGTCATTTTCACCACTGTTTGATTAGAAGTCACAGTGTATAAAACAGGCAGAAAACAGGCTTTCACTTCCTAGTGCTTCCCAAATGGTTTTGCTCCAAACCATAACTAATGATTTCTTTTAGATGTCTTAATGTTTCATTTTGTTGGTTCACCGTGAAGACATCTTTTCCTGGACAGTCTTACCTGAAAGCTCTTTCAGCTGTTCTTAACCATTGTGACAGCAAGGAAAATAGAAATGGTTCTTCCCCTTGCCGTATTTGTGATTGCTATTAGCAAATATCTTTTAATACCTGCAAAAAAACTACTGGAAATGTGTGGCACATCGTTTGGATCATAAATATGAAACCTGATGAAGAGTTATAAAGAACCTGAATCGTACATTACCTTGTGCATGTCAGTGTTCAGTACAGAGCTGCCCGATGTGTGTCTGTGTGGAGTCTGCGACACGTAAAATGATATCCCAGGATATCTTAAGTGGCCCAAAGGAAAAAAACAAATGACATCCGTATGACAGTAGTTTGAGCTGCCCCAAACTGAGAGCTTTCCCCACATTCCAGTCCCAGATAACAGCTTTCTTAAGAAGTTCTTAATTTCGTTGTCCTGAGACTTTTGCCAGGCTTTGGTTTTTCAGTCGTGAAGCATCTCGGTACAGAAAATTGTTCCGTGAGTCACAGCTACCCAGGACAAAGGCTCAACCCTTTTTCATGAGATTAACACGTGTATCTGTAAGGGAGCAGCATGGCCCTTCAGCTCTCCAGCAGAAGAATGGCTTGAACCTGGTCTGACTGGTGGTGTGGCAAGTGGTGCCTGCAGTCCAGCTCTGAAGTCCAACACCTTCCTTCTGACTGGGAGTTTGGAAGTAGAAGTCTTTGCAAAGGTTGGGTACAGAAAATCTTGTCCAAACAGACTGTGCCTATTCCCTTTCTCTACCACAGCTGTCTCAAAGCAGGGAAAAGTTTTCCTCACATCTGGCCCACTGCAGTGTGGCAACCACAGCCCACGTATAGAATCATAGAATCATAGAATGTGTCAGGCTACAGAGAAGGGGAGTCATAACAATGAGCTGCAAGGGCATAAATGACTTTTTAGTGTTCTGGCTTACTAAAGTGGGTAGGTTTATATGACAAATTTTGTAGAATGGTTAGGAGGTTCTTGCTGTATATCTTTTAAGTAGGTGTAATCCCAATTTGCAGAGAACACGTTTTGGTCTGCATCATCTTAATGTGGCAATACTAGTGTCTAATTTCTCCTAGGTATAATTTTCATTGACTATCAGAGAGAAGTAAATGCACAAAGGAGTAAATTAATCCATTCAACAAAAATATGTTGCGCATGAATACTTACACTGGCTGAAGATTTTCATGTTATGTCTAATTGGCCATGACATATTTTTTTTAAAGATTTCCTTGATTTCAGCAGTTTTTGTAGTTCTGTTAATTTCCATCTGCTTGAAGATTTTTCTTTTTTGTCTGCTGCTTATTTTCGAAGTAGTTTTCCCTGTTGTTCGTTAGTTATAACTTGTCTTCTAGTAGCATTCATGTTGTAGTGCTTATTTATACACACACCTCTAGTGTGCTAAATATGGGTTACCCACATCCACACGCAACCCACATGCACGTACACATAGAAATGCAGAAATTATTCTGCAGAAAGCTGCATCCTGAAGAGAAAAGTTAACAGGGATTATCAAAATGTGCAAATTGTCTAAAAAGCTGTTCTGTATTAGCAATTGTTTAAAATTCAGTGGATCTACATTAGAGATATATATATACCTGACTGCCCTTCATCCTCCCAGTTGCTAATTACCTGTTTGGTGGAGAGTCTTAGTGAATCTTCCTGTTACTTTCTTAGTGTACAAGCATTGGCTGTGCCTGTAGAGCTCTTAGAGAAAGCATTGACTGGCTTAATTCGTATCACAAATAAATTATCTGACATGTACTCAGGGTATTTCCTTGTTTATTCTTGCCATTGATCTTCAATTTAATTATTTCAGTTGACTTTAGTTACTTCCCAAAGAAATTACTTACATGCTAAATTTGTCCCTTCTAGCTATTCCTTGTCTTTCTTGTGCAGATTCACAGTCCCTAATGGGATATTGCCTTCTTCTTGGACAAATACTCCTATAAATTCACAATCTGCATTATCCATATGTGTGTTTTCTTAATTCTCCATGAATTGCTGGATTAAAGGTTTCCAACTCCAGACACTTGTGCAGCAGTCTTTCTGCAAAGTACTCTATAACCGTTTGTTATCAGTCTAACCGAGAAAAAACAGAAGGCAAATTTCTGAGTTTTCTCCATAAGCTTTGGACACTCCGGTTTTCTTTCTCCACCAGCTTTGAATATGTCTCTCAGGCTCAGCTTTAAGGGCTGAAACATTAAACCATGAACTCCCCAGCACCAGTATGAGCTAATAGACTGGCTATTCCAGAAACCTTTACAGGTACTCCTGGTCATTTGGTTGATGGCCTACAGGTGGTCCTATAGACTGAAAGAACCCAGGTATAAAAAGACAGTATTTTCAGATGGGCAGCATATAAAAGGATATATCTGTAGTGCTTTGTGCTTGTTATCATTTGGTGGGCAGCCTGCATTACAACCGCCACAAGAGGCAGGAGATGAATTGGTACTGATCTGTCAGAACACAGTGAGCACCCCTCCAGGATCATTTCTGGCACACTGTTGAGAATGGGATCTGAAAAAAGCAGCGGAAAGCCAGGATGCGACTGTGTAATTAAAGATTGTGCCATAATCTGTTTGCACAGAAGGACAGAGTAAATATTTCCTTGGCAACCTTTTCTGCAGTATTCTCCATTTTGCAACTTAAACAGTTCGTTGACTCTGATGTTGGTGTTACTTTATAGAAATACATTTATTTTTCTACAGTCTCATTTTGTAGTTTAAAAATGTATATAGACTTTAATTTAGAATTAACCTCTCTTTCATGTATCTTGGATCAAAAATTGGATTTTGAACTAGATCACAATACTTTCATGCCATTTTCAAGCTATTGGAATAGGAAAGCAATTAAATATTTGTCTTGAACTAAGTATTTCTGGTGAAAAACAGAAAAAATATTTTTTGTCCAGAAATAATTCAGTGGACATTCATGTTGAGACTTTGTAAATCTGTCTGTAAATGGGCTGTGCCTTTGTAAGGTAGAAAGAAGCTGAGCTCCAGATAAAAATTAAGTAATGAGAAAAAATTTTGCTCACTACATGCAGTCCATTGTTGTGAAAGGATAATCATGGTCTTTCTAAGGAAAGTGGCATTAGAAAAACAAAAAAATACAGTGGTTTAGGTGCATGCCGACCTGTAATAACCTGAAAATGTGAGGGAATTATCTGTCTCCTCGTTGTTAGGAAGCCTCTCCTTCCATACTTGGAAAGCAGTCAGTTCTGGGGTGATGGTAGCGGGCAGGTTGTGTTTAGCACCCTGTTCTGCTGCTGGCACCAAAGCTTAGCTGACCTCCAGGGTCATGTCTGATATTCTCAAAAGACTGGAGAAAGGTGCACTGAACATGTAAAATAGCATTATTTATTTACATCTTAATTCATCAGTTATTTGACATTCAAATAAAACAAACTGGCTGATGAGAATCAGAGTGAAACAATACTGGGCAAAACATCACCAAAACGCTTTTTGTATTTGTGAACCCCATCCCTAGTGGCAAAGCAAGGTGACAAAATGTGTGTTGTTCCTGCTGCCACACTAAAAGGAGCTCCAACATCAGACACATTTTGTAACCTGCTTCTTTAGCTCTGCAGCTCCCTCACAATCTTTTTTTTTTCAAATCTTCCAAATTAGACCAGTATTTTAGCTATAAAGCTTTGAAATCAAGACTTAATTATTGTCTTTGAAAATATTAATGTACTTAAATGAGAAAAACACCGAGAGGTACAAGAACTGTCTGTACACACAAAAAGTACATGAAAGCCTTTCACACAATTAACTAGATTTGTTGTTGTTGGGTGCTTTTTTTCTGTATAACAAAGAAAAGAGCAATTTAATAAGGGAATCAAACAAACAAGATGTCCTTTATGAAGTGGTGCTGATAATGAATATTTGAAGACTTCTGTTTCCCCCTTTGCATCGATATGAAACAGCAGGTGATTTCCTTTGACTATGAAGGGTACAGTAAATTAATATTGCCAAGAGGCATCAAGGAAGACGCATTCCACTGTTAATAAAATATTGATAAAGATGTGAAATTTTTGTCACGTTAAATATGCTTCACATTTAGTACTCTGGAAGAAAAACTGAGAGCGCAGCATTTAACCCAACAACCATATATTAATGAAAATCTCATTTCAAGAGATTAAAACAATATGGAGTAGAGGCAATTTTTAAGAGATGCGTATCTTTCTTCAGTTTTTCTGCAGTCTACATGTCTGCTTGTTCAGATGTGTGTCTATCTCAGTACACAAATTATACATCTAAGAATACTTATAGCTGTGCGCAAAAAAAAAAACCCAACTTCAGTAAAAACAATTTAAATCTTCAAAGACAAAATAGTTCTTCACCATTTTATGGCAGTTGCCTTGGGTAAAGTGTGCCCTCAGTCTGCTCTCCAGTCCTGTTATGGGCACATATTGAATAGCTGTAGTCAGCTCCCAACACAAATTCAGGAGAACTTTTTATGAGTGATGCTCTCTTTTTTAACTGGAAGGACATTTCTCACTGACCCTTTCCCAGAGACTGAGCAACCCTTCCAAAAATCACATGAGAAGGTCTCAGGTCAGATGCTCAGAGGAGGGGGAACATGCAAATTGCAGCTACCTGTAAAATATTTGGTTCGGGTTATGTACCAGCCTCCCGCAGTGACTCGATCCTGGAGTCACTCTCCAGAGTGGCACTGAGCTGTGTTGACCATAAAACTATTGTCCATTCTCATCCTTCAGTTTCCTGCCACATTGACTGCCAGCATCCCAATAGTGTTGGTCAGCCCTCTTGTCCTGCTGAGTACCAGTAGAAATGGATTTTCTGACATCTATGGGAAAACACTTGTTGTCCACACGGAACAACATGCTGCACAGAGCTCTGCCCAGCCTGGATTTTTCCTCTCTGCCCAGCCTGGATTTATTCCCTGAGCATAATCCAGCCTGTAGGCTGAGGGAGGCCACACTGCTGACATAAAGGAAAACACTGAACCCTTTCAGCTTAAAATAACAAAGGAATCTAATACAGCGGTGGAAAAAATATTCCAAGTTATTAAAGCTTATTTAGGTAATAGATTTTTGAAAATGAAGATTTTCAACAGAAGATGTCTGCTCATCCCCAGCAGCACTGCCATCTTGGCCTATATATATATACACTTCTTTAGTAATAAGGCCACTGGGGAAAGAGGTGGCTGTCCCTCTGACAGACTGCCCCCTGGTATGGATATAACCATGCCTAGGCACACACAGTTGGGCTGGGGTGGTCTCTTACAACCTCTTGCCCATCAGTCCAAAATATGTGGGAGTTACACTAGCATTACATCCTCTGGAGAGCTTCAAATGACTAGAGTGATAAAGAGAAAACATGAAAATGTGTTATCCTCCCCAGCTTGTGCAGGGTTTTCATCCTGACAGCTTCTCTTTTGTTTTGGGGATCGAAGGGGGCTTGCCTCCTTTGTAACCCACTGTCTCTGCTCCCTTGAAATGCAGACCATCTGTAACACTCATTGCACTGGCCTTTCTCTGTGGTTCAACACAGATTGCTTTTCTCTGTTTCTCTTCCTATTTTTCAGTGTAGAAGAACAGCCCACAGGGGAGCTGGTTCGATTTCTGGGTGTCATTTACGTGTGGCATGTGGGACAAGTAGGCTTTCAAAGCCCAGCTGTTGCAGTGTGAGCGCAGTGTAGTGAGGACCCTACCAAGGGTCCCATGTGCTGAACTGGGATATTTTTCTTTCCATGGAAGCTAGAAAAGGGATTTCAGAGCATAATGAAATGATTGAGAGCTGAAAAAACACAGCTGTTAAAATAACACCTTTTCCTAGTAGTCCCCGGACTGTGACTACTGTAAAACCTGACGGGTTTGAAATCCCTGCTTGGGAAATGTCATTTCTCTTGTCATACATTCCATTATCTGTGCATCTTAGAGACCCTGGTTTGATTGGTTTGATTTTGTCACACATGAGTTATTTCCATGCTTAATTTTTTTTTTAAGAGATTTGTTCAAGTTTATGTAGTAAATAATTGATTTGTCCCTGATACTGTGTTTTTCATCTAGCTGTGTTCTGGAGCACACAGAATAAATGCTTCAAAAAAGCAGCAATCCTTTTAACCTGCTGATGAAAGCTAGAATGAATCTTGCATTATTTTTTTAACTTATTTTTCACAATTTTAAAGACAACAGAGCATCACATTCCCATAATGACCAGTCTCCTGTAAGGCATTTCAGAACAGAAAGTTGAAGGCAACAGAAACCAATATTTCTTCTCAAAGACCAAGGACGATACACACAGTCATTGTCACTGCCCACAGGCCTCTTATGTTCCGCCCTTTGGGGCTTATTTCTCCCTGGCAGTTTGGGTCGGGTTTTGTTATTGCTGCATACAAGGTTTCAACTTGCTGATGTTTTGCAAGGAACACTCTACAGATCCTTTACTGGTAACAACAGAGGGAATGGGAGTTTATTGATGATACCCTTTTAAAAAAATGGCGAGGAGAAGGAAGCAGAGGTCTTTTTTTTTTTTTAATTTAACATTTGCCTGGTTTTTAAAATATTTCTCTGTTGTTTTAAACAGTGAAACAAAAGTGGACCCAGCGGTATAATACATGGAGATATTCACTAGCAGATTTCACATAACATTAAAACCATAAACCTGTCTTTGCTTTAATTAAACTACTAAAGCAATTTGTCTTTTAACCAGAAGAATTATTGCTCTGAACTGAAAGAATGGAAGGAAATGGGCAAAAAAACCCATGATAAATTAAATCTCTCAACTTTAATTATTTAGTATGCCATAATATTTATGTGAAGCTTCTAATTTTTACGTGTCTGTATGCCACAGAGCTTGTAAGATATGCCAGTGTGTTGGGGGCTCTAGCGCAGGGCACTGCTCTCATCTCCCTGCTGTCTTCGCTTTCAGTCTCTGTGTTGCTGCATCCTTCTTCCAAAAGGACTCCCCTCCCTCAGTGGTATGGGATAAAAAGGTAGCTCAGGTTTCCATGGAAACCTTAATTTTGACTTTGTCGGCTTGTTTGCTGGTTAAGATTTCCATCTTTAAAATTGCATTAATTTTTCAAAGCATAATTATTTCTATAAACACATTTCTTTTGCAGTGTTTGAATGGTTGGACATTGTGGGAATCTAGTTTAGAGTAAGGGTTTCATCTGGTTGGAAGTAACAAAGAGAAACTACAGAAGTGATCTCTATACCTATTTACACTTAATAATTTGCAGGGCTACATCTTGATTGCTCAACACATATTCATAACTCAGTGGACACTCATGAATTTTCCTTCAGAAGGACTGGTGTCATCCCTTAGGGATGTGCATATTGTCTTTGGAAATTATGACTTGTAGCCTGTTGGGGAGCGAACAATAAAAATCTAGAGAATTTAGCCTGTGATCTATTTTGTATTTGTTACAGTTTTCAGCAACTGTTTTGAATATCAAGCAGTTATAGTTTCTCAACCACAAGCCCCAAATGGAATATTTTTCACAGTCTCAAGAGATGCAGAAATATGACTTTCGGTAATTTCTTGATGCAATACTTTGCATGTTAGCAGCATGACCCATCTACAAGTCACTGGGAGTCACAGTAACAAAATGACTCTGGCACTTTGGAAATGCAAGGATCAGAACTGAAGAGACACAAAATTCTGATTTAGATTCAAAGGAGAACTAGTAAAAAATGGTAATTATTTTATTTCCCACAGCTTTTTATGAAAACTGAGTTTCATCTCTTCAGCTTGGGACAGGAAAGAAACAAAAATGCAACATCCATCAAAAATAAGACTGACTTCTTAAACATCAGCAGTTTGTAATTTATAAGAGGTTTAATGCGTATCTCCCATATCACCCATCTAGGTGATACCCACCCATCTAGCAATACCCACCTTCCTTACAAACAGAAAAAACAGGAATCATAAAAAATAATGCAGGGAAAAAATCAGGGGTGCAAGGAAAAGGGGAACACAGCTGCGAGGTATGAGAAATGGAAACCAGAGCTGCAAAATCATCCGTAAGGTTAATTCTGTGTGAGCACTCAAATCCTATTCAATGCACCGGTAAAGGGCATGAACCACATCAGTACAAAGTGGCTTTGCAAGCCTCTGCTGTGGGTTTGATTGAGTGCTGGTCTGGAAGGTCATGTCACCGTCAGAAATATAGTCACTGAAGGTATGCAAAATATGAACTCCTCTTGCAATACAGAAAGCTGAGAATGAGAGATTTCAGCCCATAATAACTGCTATTCTGTAGTACGGTAAGACTAAAGATACCTATATGCATGTGTAATAGATGAGTGTACTGCGGTGTTATCATCCTTCCCCTCTCCCTGTTTTGCATATGTTTGGAAAGAGTGGCCACAGGTGGCATGGGACATCAGCATCCAAAGGACCAGTCTCTGTCAGTCTGGTTTGACAGAGATTCACAGAATTGCAAATTTTTCTTAAGTGTCTTGATGACTCCTGACATCTCCCTTTCATCTCTACAGTGACAATTTATTTCCTTCGAAGCTGAGGAGTGTCATGCTCATTGGTACCACTTGCCCCTTTCTTTCTGGTTGGGCGTATCCTGCAGCGTGGGATATTTCTGTGATCCCAGCTTGTGTACCCTCACCAGCATTACATGCATTCTCCCAGCTTGCAACCTGGTTGTGTGCATCCTCAGGGAATGCCTGAGCGTGTGTTTTGTGTTTGCTGTATTTCTCATGCTCCCTGACTGCTTCTCACGTTAACCTGATTTAAAGCAAATACCACGTGTCAACACAAGACCAGCGACTTCTATTTCAAAAATCCATAAGGACAACACATAATCTCCAGATTATTTTCTGGACTATAGATCATGCTGTGAAAATCAGAGTTGTTCTATGAAGTTTATTGAACAGTAAGTGGCTCAAAATCTCTAGTAATATCCACAGATTGTTATTAAGTGGTGCACGCTCTTTATTAACTTCTGCATAACAACAGTGCTCTGAGCCAGTGTAATCTTGCAGTCTTGCCTTCTGCTCTGTCATCACGTGTTTACAAAATTGCCTCTGACATTCTCCCCCTGAATCATATCGTGAGCCACCAGCTGAAAGATTATTTCAGGAAAGATGATTAGGAAAGAAGGATCTTGAATAGTTTATCCAAACCATAGACATCACTGATAGGATTTATTTTTGTCAAAAATAAATCGGTTTTGTTTTCTGGAAGTCTTAGTAAAATAGACTCAAAAGGATTGTGCTGTTTTGGTTTAGTTAAGCAGGTAACATTTTTTAAAAGCATAATTGTATAATAGGTCCTACATTGCATTGCACTGTAAGTGTTCGAAAGTCTGAAAAAAGTGAAATAAAAGTGAATAAAAAGTCTAGCTGGGAATGAGAAAAATTGTCATGTGCCATAAAGCCACCTTCCCCACTGAGTCCGTAATTTTACGTGTCCACTTGAGTTACGAATTTCAGTTCCCAGACTTGGCTTTTGAAGGTATTTTTCAAACTTGCATGGGGACAAGGGCTGAGAAGTCAGAGATGGAGTGACTAATCAGTGAAAACATATTTCCCACTGACGATTAGGTGTTTCTGTCCTCTGTTGATTATCTGAAGTGGCCTCATTCCAGTGTAGAGTGGCTCATTTTTGGGAGGGTATCCAGTGCATTGGGTAGGGGGTAGCTGGATGCCCAGACTGTGATGTTTCTGGCGTGGGAAGCAGCTACTGAATGGGGCTGCATCATGCTGATGACATGTTGACAGATTTTGGGTTTAAGGGTCTCTGACACGGTGCTGTGTTTTCATCTGCAAGAATTTTGCTTCTAACGTTAAGATTAACAAGTTGAGTGAGTTGTCTGATTGCCAAGAAAGACAGTAATAGAAAAAATTACTTTAAATTATGATCATCCAAATTGTCTGTTGATTTTTCTCCATTTCCATATAGGGTGTTTTGTGATGAACAGAAGTACATGACCATTGGGGTTTTCATTTTCTTTTCTGTTAAGTGTATACACTGTCCATGCCCCTCAACACAAGTCCTTGTTGGGGGCAGGGGCAGCTCTCTTTAGAAAATCTAGATTGATGAGATGGGTGTTGCCAGTGTCTTCAGGGCATGTCAAGGGTAATATAACCATAACATTTTTGTATATTTTCAGTGCCTGTTGGATTTGTGGAGGTTGGATTGCTGCTCTGTGGGGGATGAAAATATTTAAAGATTTGACACTGTGGTAAAACTGACACAGATGCAAAACCATATCCGTAGCTGGATTAGAAAAGGGCAGAAAGTGAATTTGTAACAGCTGTCTCACCTACAGTGCTTGTAAATTACAATGTAAGAAAGCCTGAGAAACAGCTGTAAAAGAAAAGAGCCTTGTTTTACTCTATGTTAGTAGAGACAAAAAAGCAAATAAAGTTAAGTTGAGGTTTGGGAATGCAACATTGGTCAAATCACACCTGAATATTTTAAGTCGTATGTCTCTGCCTCTTTTATAAAAAGCTATGTTCGGTTTTTCTCCTGTCCTTACAGTTCAGTCACTTTTTTTTTTTTTTTCATCTTGGGGACAGCTTTATTCTCCATTCGAGCTGTTTTGCCCGGAGGTTTCTTCATGAAGTGAAAACCAGAAGTGAAGTTGATAAAATTATGAACAGCATAGGTATCACTTCAGATTACGGCTTTCAGCTCCTCCTGTAAGGTTGCACAAAGAAGCAAAAATGGAAGTTAAAAACATTTGAAGATGGAATTGAGGGACCTGTTTTAGCAGGGTCATATTTAAGGATAAACGCTGGAGAAAGGACGTGTCTTGGATTTCAGCAGTTTCTCATCTGAAGTGACACAGGGCCAGACCTTCCACTGCTGCTGTCCCAGCAAAGGCTGCAGTGGAGCTGCAGTGATTTACCCCGCGGGTGTCTGCCTACCCCCTTACTTTCAGCACAGCCTCTGCTGTCTCAGAAAGCAACATTTCCATTGTAGTTTTTCTGGAATATGTTTATTTCTTGCTTTATCCAGCCACTCACTCTCTGCTGCATGAGCCTGTCACAGCTCCGGAGAGGCACCGCAGGTCCTGCTTCTGAGTTGGGGATTGCTCAAAACCAGCAGTGCCCTACCCAAATTTCTTCTAACTATGATTCATTTGATCTCAAAGAGATAATAACTGAAAAATAAGACATGATCTTACCTGAAGTATCAGTTGATGGAATCTCAGTAGGCCTGAGGTACACTGTTTGAGGACAATGTGAACGCAGCATCATCAGGACAGATTTATTATTGAGGATAACCTCTGGCTGAAATGAGCCAACTTCTCCCTGTATAGCATGCCCTGAAATTTAAATACAGGTTAGAAGCAGTACTAAATATAGCTACTGGCATTATTGTTAGCATAAAAGGAGCTGGTATTTCTAAAACCAATATCCTTTTGGCTATGGTGTGCTAACAGCCTTTGCCTAATTACTAATATTTTCAGTTGAGGGAATTTTGATATGATGAATTGCCTGTTACTTGATGAGACATTTTAGATGCAATTTAAATTCAGTTTCAATGTTTCACTTCAGTAATATGCCACTTTTTCAACGTTTTTTAAATTTACCTTAGTCAGTCCTACAGATTTACTTTAAATTATGACAAAACCAATAAAAATCCAGAAGCCACTCACACCCTTGGCTGGTGGTGCTGGTTAAAGCTGTGTTACTGGTTACAGACAGTGTGTTATATATGGGATGTAAAGTGCTCCCTTCTGCCGTATACCCAGATCATTCTGCATCATCGAGTCCGTATTTTTGTGTAGATACAGTGTTCACTATCTATTATTTTAATTAATATATTTAAAATTGTACAAGATTCATGTGGTTCATAAGGGTCCAGTGAACATGTTATGAATTTCTGTTTAATTTTGCTTTTCACCTCTGCAAAGGCTGTGATTTTTTTTTTCTTAAGTGAGTGAATTTAAATAAAATTTCCAGGGTCTTTCACAGTTTACCAAAGGAGTTAAAAATCAACTCATTTAAATATAATTGTCCTAGGAGAGAGACTGAGGAGGAGGTCATGGTGTGGTTTTGTGTTGATGTTTTCTAAGATTGTAAATGATGCTTACATTTTTTTGGTAATGCAGAGTAGAAGGAATGGGTTGGCTAAACAAATGGTGTGTCATGATCAGTGAAAGAGCTGCCTATTCTCTGTATAGCCTAAGCCAGAAAAAGATGAGGCCATGTACTCGTACAGGTTTCCCTCATGCTTGCGTACTTGACTAGTCCAACAGAGGCTGCAGAAGTGCTGTAGCATGGGATTTGAGAGTCCTCAGGGACTGTCGTGATGATAATTGTGCTCAGTAGCCCAGGAGGAGGAGGAACTTCAGATAAAAGTAGTGCTGCAAGGAGAATGAACGCTCTGTGTAATTTTGGAACATTTAGATTCTATTTTATTCTAATGCAATTGTAGATCGTGTTACACCTGTGGTTTCAAAAGTTTCCTGAAGAAGACAAGGACTGAGCCCCAGTGAAGGGAGGCTGCTTTTGGATTTGATTGCAAACAGGAGTAACCTGTTCCCTGGGGGCCAGTAGCACAGGTCAGCCTCAGAGCAACGCTGCTTTTGAAGTAAAGCCCTAGGAGGACTTGAGAGCTGAGTGTTTAACCTCCCAGCTGGGAGGTTTTATTTGCATCATGTAGCTATCTGGTTGCATGATTTGGGCAGGGTTCAGTTTGTCCTGCCTAAGGCAGGAAAGCTTTGGGGAAAGAGCCACCTCGAGGTACTGCAGTGGCATCGGCAAGAGAGTTTTGCTACCCCGAGGGCCAGGACCAGCTGCAGGGGAGAGACAGACAATGGAAGTGGGCCAAGGTAGGCAGAGAGACAGGGAGGAGGCTTTCTGAGCCTGGTTGGGGGGAGCAGGAGGGACAAAGAGCCCCTTCCTCCCTGCTCAGCACCACCCTGCATTGGCCCCAGAGCTCTGCTTCCACAGGCAAGTTTTGCATTGCGTGTGCCTTGATCCTAAATGCTGTTTTGAAACAAGCACACTGAAGGGTGGAGTTTTACCTTTGAGGAGTGGGTACCTGCCAGCCTGGAGTCAGCTCCGGTTCACTCATCAGAGCAATGACTTTTTAGCCCATTCTAGACTAATCAACCACAAAACACCCTTTCTAAGCCTTAGGCTACTTTCCTTGGTAGAAGATGAATCATTGTCTCTGCTTTAGGAGTAGAGTGTGGTCAAATTTTTGGTGTATCCTCAAGAGGCATACACACAGGCCTTCTGTGTGCGTGTTGGACGAGTGCCTGGCTTGATGAAGGATTATGACTTGAGCCTCATTTTAATTCCAAGGGCTTTGCTCATAGATAAATATACTTTTTTGGATGAATATTCTTTATTGTCTCCTTTTAAAATGCTTTTTCATAGACAGATTGCCTTCCTAATAACACCCATGCTCTAATTACAAACATGGATCGCAGGCACACTGAGGAGTGCAGTGCTGGTATAAATCAAATGCAGTGTCTGAAGGTTTTATCACTTTCTGGAGAAGTATTATCTTCACTGTGAAGGTCAATCTGACCTCTTTGCGTATTGATAAGTGAAAGGCAGCCATCTTACTTCAACAGAGCCCATGGCAAGTTATGAATTTGGTCATGGTGCCCTCCCTGCACCACTCCCCACGTCTTTCCTTTGCTCATTGGGTTCGATGGCACTGCTCGCAGTGAGCAAAGGTGCCACAGCTGAGTCCTTCAGTTGGGCCAAGGGAAAAATTCAGGGGTACTTACCAGGCCCAAGGGATGTGCACTACTGGCATCAGGGGCATGCCCAGGAGGACAGGAATGAAAACAGGCCAGGAAATGCTGAAAGTCCGTCTCAAGCAGCCAGCAGCACTGCAGAGCAGGTGTAGATCCTGCCGTGGCCACCTTCCACATTCCCCGAAAGTAGCTGGTGAGTGTGAACATCCCTGCAAGAAGCAGATGATTGCAGGGGCTTGCAGCTACAAGAAAGCCTGTGGTGGCATCGTGGCAGTGCTGGTGTTCTCCGGGTACAATGCCACCAGGCATAGCAGCAGGGCCCTCAGCCACCCTCCTCCCTGCTTGGCATCCAGTGCTCTGGAGAGACGTACCAGACAATGGGAAAAGGTGGATGAATTTAAACCTGCAACCTTGCACTTCGACCCCAGGGGTCAGGAGACAGAATGAGAGATTTTACATCTTGGGTTGTCTAAGTGGCCATTGCACCCTTTTGCAGAAATGAGTCAGATTTCCCTGTTTACGTGCACATATAGCCCCACAGCCTGCAGCTGGGGGTCCATGGGGCTCCACAGCCTACAGCTTGAGGGGACCATGGGATCAAGTCAGGGCAAGGGCACACTGTCAGATGGTGACTCAGATGAGGTTACACCCAAGACCCATTTGGGAGTCTTACTCTTACTTTGTCTTTGCTCTTAGCTTTCTAGCCTCCTTGAAAAATAAATGAATGATAGTTTCATGTTCCCCTCCTGCTGTTTGAATGATGCTGCAGTGCTGTGGCAAGGAATGAGTACTGGGTTCAGGAGTGCTGCTAGTAACTCAAGAGAAGATTTGCTTCCTTTGTTTTCCTCCCTTGTCACAACATTAGTTTTTGTCTGAAACCTGCTTGTTCTGACTTTCTAGGTTGCTAAATATTGATGATGTCTACACAGGTATTTACACAGTTTCAAAGCCTCCCTGCCCTGGAAAGATTGTCACTACTTTGAACCTTGCACACAATTTAGGAAATCAAACAAGAGCAAAAGAGTCGTGGCAATGAGTTGCTAGACACAAAGGTGGTTGGATCAAAGTAGATGTCTCATCTTCTTTCCTGCCTGGGACCTTACATAAAAACCTTGCTCTTGGATCCTGGCTGTGCAGATGTGTAAATTATTCAAACCAGCAAACAAATTAGATATTGTACATGCAAGAAGTGGAAAAAAAGGTAGCGACAGAAGTCTTAGCTGTGAGGTTTGTTTTGGGCGAGGGAGGAAAACAAAGGGAGTAAAATGTACGGTAAGGATAAAATAGTGGCTGTGCAATGTGTGGTTTGGATTGTTCTTAGATTTTGGGAGGCCATCTTTTGATTGCAAAGAGAACTCTCAAAAGTCACCTGTAAAATCCTTTGAAAATATAGTTATTTAGAATGGGGAGTTATTTTTGCTAAGATTTTTTTTTTTTTTTTAAAGATAGGCAGAGAATTGGCCTGACTTCAGAGACAGCAAATTAAGCTAATATATACAGGTAAAACACATGTGGAATTAAGTCCATAAGGTCTCAAAGGCTGAAATAGGGTCAATCCCTGTTCCTACAGAAGTTGATGTAGCATCTTCTCTTGAGTTTTTATGCACAGGATATCACCCCAGATATTACAGATGCGCTGGCTTGAGCATCTTGTGTTGATCTGGAAAGGTAGAGTCAGTGGCATAGCTCTGGGCCACCTGAGGGACACTGGCCTCAAGGAGAGGAAAATGTTGGCCTAGGAGCCTTGAAAGAGGTTGTATGTGTTGCCTGTAGCTGTCACCTCCACATAGTGCCCTCCAGTTCCTGCATGCACAGGAGCTAACAAGTGGCAGAGCAAGGAAGGTGGAAAGAAGGAAAGCAAAGGAAGGATGTGCCAAGACAATGGCATTTTATGGTAAGACTTTGGGTCTCATAGAGTCATGTTAAAGGTATGCAGGTCATTACTGTAACTTGAACAAAAAACAATGCTTTTGCTGAAGATCTCACATTGTAGAGCTGTAGGCCCACCAGATAGCTTCTCGACGAATAAGGACAACTGCTTTGAAGGTGGTCATGGTGGGAGATATTGTCTCTGTGGCTGCGTTGCAGCTTTTCGCAGCTGTAGTCTTTTGAAGAGGAGGATGAAGGGTTTTAATGCTTACAACTGAAGGAATTGTTGCAGGCCCAGAGGCAAACATGAGACACATCCATCCAAGTGTGAAGAAATAGCAAAATGGTACCTGCTCAGCCAAGAGGAGCATGACGAGATGTAGCAGGAGATGATGCTATAGGAATACACAGGTTCCAAGAACCTAGTTCAACAGATGAAAGGGGAAAACAAAACTTAGAGCTTTAAAAATATAAAAATTACTATGTTTTAGGCCAAGAATTTTCACATGAAAGACCTACCTGTCAAGTCAGGATCATTCACAAAATCAGCTATCCAAGAGAGAGATTCATCAAAAAGCTTGGGAAGCAGGACAAAAAGTACCTGAGTGGCAGGACTCAGGTGGAAGGAAGGAGAGACAAGAGAGGGCAGCTAAAAAAATGAAGTAATGATAGTTGTAGAAATAATTCAAAAGTGTGAGTGCAGCTTAGGTAGAAGTTGTGCTCAATCATTTTTATGTTGGTGATCTGCCTTTGTAAAAAATAAACTTCAGGAAAAACTCTGGGAGATCTGGGAAAGCATCAGCCATTCTTTGGTTTGCTGAACTACATTCCTTATCAGTTTGTACTTTTGCAAAAATCAGTCTGTGTCTGTCCTGATATTTAATTACTGGTATTTTTTCATTAAAAGACCTAATTTTTTCAGGGGTACATGTTTAGACACACCACCATGCTCAGAAGAGGAGTCTGCATACCTCTTTTCCAAGAAGAATTTGAGACACATAACATTTTTCAGAGAGTTCACAGAAACCACAGCCAGTTCCCATTCTCTACTTGCTCTAATAGCTTTTCTGAGGCTACTGACCAAGAGGTATAATCACACAGAGTTACCTTGCACAAAATTAGTTTAGATTACTTCACTTCAGGAACAGCATGGAGATGCTAGACTTCAGCTGAGGTGTTTCCCAGTGACACAGAAGCTGGGAATCAAGCCTTAGCCTGCCAAAGCTTAAAGGAAATTATTTACGTAGTAGAAGGTTGATTACTCCATGTTGTGTGTGTGTACTTACACATGGAGTAATAAGCAATGTTTTTATCATAAATCTCACAGACTAAAGGATAGCAAAGTTACATTGTTTTTGGATCTGGCCATATTCAACTCGGACACGAGATATGATTTTCAGTGCTTGGGTGTAGCAAAGCAATGTGGCAGCTTAGCAAAGGTAAAATAAAATGTCATAATAGCTCGACTGAGGAAGGGGCCAACTCACCAACACCTGAATTATTTAGTGTGAAATAAGGTATCTTTAATACATGCATCTTTAAGTGAAGTATTCTAACCCATTTTCTGTGAGAAATTCTGGATCCTGTTAACGAGTGGGAATGTGTAGAGGAAAGAGGGAGCAGGAGGGGGTGGCTCAACACAGAAGTCTATAGGCATACTTTCTCTCCTGGTGAAGTCCTCTCCTTTCATGGACCACAAAAGCACAGTACTTCTGCATTGCCAGCTGTAATCCCCAATCAAGCACACTCTTCGTTAGCCCTGTGGCAGACAAGGGTTTAACCCATTGCCTGCAGCAGTCGAGCAGTTAGCAATGATCCCCCCACGCACCCCGCCAGCTGTCGCCACTTTCAGTGCACAGCTGGTTGTGTGCTTTCTGGGCATGGACCTCAATCTCCTTCCTCTGAAGTGTTAAAGGTGTCAGGGCAGCTGAATTCACCGTGGATGGTGACCTGAAGTGGCATGACTGTAATCCCTTAGGTAACTGATCAGTCCCAAGGTCCAGGTGATCATTAGATGTGAGGATTTTCCCCCAAATCCAGTTGTCAAAATCCCTGGGAACTACAGGCAGATTGCAGCTTTTTCCCATGGCTGCAGATGTTTGGTGGCACCATGTCATTGCCTGCTCTCCGGTTACAGTAAGCAGTCATTGGTCTGAACAAAGATGTGTATGCCTGCCTCAAGTCCTGGGGCTCAACATTGTGGTCTCTGGGGGGAATATATAGGATCTGTAACATATCTGGGGCCAATTTAGGTGGGCCAGAGGTCCCTTCTGACCTTAAACATTTGCTCAGCAAATTGGATTCAAGTAACACAGTATGTTAAAGGCCACGTAATAAGAACTGAACTGCAAAGCAGCATCTGTTCATTTTTCTTCTGGTTGTCATTCTGTCATCTTCTCTTGGTTTTAAAACTGGATTTGACATGGACTTTTATTGTTTGCCTTGCTGGACTTTCTGACATTTGAGTCAAGATGTCCATCTCAGGCTTCATCAGATACATTTTTGGGTCTAATATTAAACTGCAAGTTTGGAACAATCTCTACTTTCTTCAAGACTAGTTCACAACAAATGTCTTTGATGGCAAGTTTTTCAGAACAATGTATTTCTGATTGCATGAAAAGTGAAAGTCAGTAATTTGCCTCAACTAACCTTTTAAATTGTCTTACGTTTCCTAATGTAGTGGTTTTTCACTGATCATGGTTTACATATTGCCTGCCTTAAACAGTGCTTCTTGAATGGTGCTTATTTTAAAATAATCCACACTCACTTCAGTTGCAGTTTTCTGAAGGTGAAGCCTTATTCTCTTGAAAATAGGGAGGTTGCCACATTTTTTTTAATTGAATACATACTGTCTGATATTCATTCCAGTAAGGATACCATCATTAATATTATCACTTTGCAAAGAATGCTCCCTTTTTGGAAGCGTTCATTTGTTTATTAAATGACCAATTTATTAAATGAAACTTTTTTTTCTTTGTACAAAATGAGTGCCTTTCACTGTAAGTTGTTTTAAGATTTGTTTAGGTTCCTGTGCTTCAGAAGATGTTATGCAATTCATGAATTTAGCATGCAGTGACCTGAAATTTTCTTTCTGATCTCACATCCACACTGCAACATTTGCTACTTCTTCAGCGTTTGGTATGGTGTAAGCATAAGCTTATGCGCTCATAAAAACCTAAAGGGTCATACCAGATGTCCTGGACCTTCCTGCAATTTATATTTTTAATATCATGTTCTTAATCAGTGCTTAATCATGAAATATATAACTTAAAAATTATGATCTTGAATTACTTCTATTTAAAAAAATCCATAATTTGTTAGAGTACATTAACCTCAATGAAATACGAAGCAAAAAACTTAAACTTTGGCTCAGATTTTTTGTGTGTGGCTAACAGTATCTTGTTTAATTATTTTACTTTCTCATTTGTATGGGTTCTTCATGTAGATAAAGGGGAGAGACAGTTACTGTTTCTGCAGATATGAGAAAAGAGAACATCCACCGGAGAAGGTAGAGGTGCTGAGAACAGAAGGAATACCTGAGGTCACATACATGCCATTGTCCTGGCTTCCTATGGAAATGTAGCTCAGTGTGCATCTGCAGTTCTCCTGGTTCCTTTGAACTCTGAATTTTACCGGGGATTAAGAGCTGTTAAATCCCTGCAAGTTTCCTGAAAGTAAACATCTAGGTGGAGGGAGAGCTGCCCTCTAAGTGTTTGGACAGAGAGAAAGGCAAAAGTATGAGCTCACATACTGTTAGGCACCAAAGGTTCTGCACTGTGTAGGACTTTTAATAAATACCCCAGCTGTGAGAAAACTTTCAGCTTTAGTCTATTTTTTCATAGAAACAGAAATCCAGAAAAAAAAACCCAAATCATCCTCTCCTTTGCTCATGAAATAGCATGTGTTGTAGAGGTGACAATTTTTCCAGTTGTGATAGCTGTAGTTTCATCTTACATATAGAATTTTCTTCTGATGAGTTAGAAGCTTTGCTTTTTTTCTTGCTATTTATTTATATTTCTCAGTTTGTGAGCAGAAAATACATATTCATTTCAGTGAGGTTACTATAAGAAAGGAACTTGCTTATTTCCGCTTTCAAAAATTAGATCCCCTTGACCAATCTGATTATTACAAACATAGGCTTTTTGTTTATTTTTTCTTCCCATAACATCTAATTAATGTAATCTCATGTCTTGCATCTGATCATGCAATGTGTCTTCTTTATGGGTGGAAAGTAAATTGTGCTTTGCCAAAATATGGAACTAAGTGGCTTGTCATTTCATTCTACCTTTTTTTACCTAAAAATTTTTGTGCTGTTGATCAACAACTATAACTCCCAGTAAAGATACCGGTCATACTGGTCACTCACAAGTGGCCCATTCCTTACATTGCACCTACTTTCATAGTCTTCAATTTTGAGACTTTCATAGCTTCAGTTTGGTTATTTAATATTTTATAGTTAAAATAACAGACTTGTTAAATGAAACTGCATGTTGTGATTTCACCTAACAGCTTCATGCTTTAGGAGAGTTAATCCATGAAATAAATTTAGGGAAGATTGTCTTTTTAGGGTAAAGCTCAACTCCTGCAAATTGCATTTGATAGCATAGGGACTTAAAAGGCTTGCTAAAACTTCCGCTTCAGAATCTTTCTTACGTGTAACAAGCAGATTTTGTTTAGTTAGACAGAATGCCTGATGAAAGATTTTTGTTTTTACAGATAGTAAGTTCCTGAAAATTTCTTACGTCAAGTCACATTATGCCAATATCCTCTGAAGATGTGACATTTTCTCTGAATCTACAGTACACATGCATTAATAAAAGTTAATAAATCTACAATGCCAAAATTGTCAAAAATACCCCAGAATAAATAGGCTCATTGTGTACTGTTGCAGCACAGTTCTCCTAATTCTTCTTACACTGAAAATTGTGCATTATTATAGTTGCACACAAACCCATCCTGAGCACCGATCTTTCCCACTGCGACAGATCTCATAGTGTCATCAAAGTGTAGTGATTTGAATGCCTGTGGTGACGTTACAGTCTGGCAGAGCACTTAAGGTAACTTGAGGCTTCATTGTAAGCACCAGTACCTGAGGAGTCCCATTTCAATCAATAGCTTATTTGGGCATTTATATGTAAGCCAGAGCTAAAGAACGAAACTTGTCCTCTGTTGGAGGAGGGCCTTCTGATGGTTAGTCAACTCAGCTTCAAATAGCCCTGTTGGCAGCACGTATTTATTCTCTTTTACTGGCACTTGATTGCCTTTTAATTTCTTCGTTACTTAGCAAAACAATGAAATCACATATTATAATACTTCATACATTGCTGTGTCATATGTGGTGTGTTTGCCCTTGGCTGGGGGCCAAACCACACACCCACTCACACAATTCCCCCCACCTGAGGATAGGGAAGAGAATTAAGGGGATAAAAGGAAAAAAGGACTCATGGGTTGAGATAAGAACAATTTAATAACTAAACTACAATAATATTGAAAATAATACTATATACAAATATACAAATGATACTGCCCCCCCACCAAGGCTCAGCCTGTTCCCAGCTAACTATCCTGGAGCAGGGAGAGTCCTGAAACCGCACTCACGGAACGGAGATAACAGTCCGAGTGTCCCAGATCGAGAGCTGACCGGGGTGTGAGGGGGAAGGCCTTGGAAGAGCAACCACCTGGAGTGAGATGACCCAGAGAAAAAGAGATCTGGAAACAAAAAGGGCCGATCTTCCAGAGAGTCCTCACCTATACACTGGGCATGATGTGTATGTTATGGAATAGATTATTGGTCACTCTGGGTCTCAATCCTGAACCTAAGATCAAATCCTGGGCTAGTAACTGTGGCTGTGCTCCCTCCCAGCTCCTCCTGTTTGCAGACAGCCAGAGGAGCTGAAAGACCTTGGCAGCCACATAAACATCATTTTTATCAGCTTTCTTCTGAGCACAAATCCAAAACACAGCCTCTTGCTAGCTATTATGAAGAAAGTTAACTCTGTCTCAGGACAATATGGTATTTTACAGCTGAAAAGAGAGCTAAGTTTTGTCATCTCTAGCATCATTATCATTGTTTTTATAATTATGGCCCATTGTATTATTTAGCAAATGAGAAATCAAAGGCACAAGCAGATTAGGTTTGGGATTCACCTGCCCTGATTAGGTATCTCAAAGTTAGACTTCCTCAGTCTGCAGTACTCACCATAGGCCTATTTTCTAATCAGCAAAGAGGAATAGGCATCTCTTGAAAGTCATTCAGGTCTTCCTAGAAGAGAAGCTCTGCAAATGCCTCTGCTGATTAAAAAAAGAGGTTGTGGAGTCACTGGTTCAGATTCAGATAGACTTTTTTTAGGGCGGATGAGTCCCATTTTTGATGAGTTAACTGTGGTCACAAAAGCGTCGGTGACAAATGTGAAAACTGAATACACGTTTTTCTTTTTTTCCCCCATCTTTTAGATCCATGCTTTGGTCCCACCACTGGTCACAGGGTTTCAGGATATTTCATTTCAGAGCCCTGACTTGGTCATATTTTGCTAATTCAAATGAGCCATGAATCCCCAATACCACAAAAGAACACAAACTGTTATGAGCTTTCAGGGACCAGTACTTTAACAGTAGCCAAGTTTAGAGATATTTGTAAGGCACTGAAGATAGATACTGTTGGAGAATCTTGACCTGTTAGGTGTACATCCACTCTGGATGACTACAGTTGGGTATGTCCGTATCAAATGTCTGTGGATTTGTATCCCCGCTAAAAACTTAATTGTGCACACTATTACTATGAGAAGAGGTTTGCTGCTCTGGTGCTTTGTTTTGCCCTTGTTTGTGTGTTTCATCTTTGCTAAACTTCATTTTTCTGATGTGTAGAACCAGAAAGCAACCTTCAGTGCCTCCCTTGTCCTCAGTGAAGGAGACATTGATGTGTCCAGAGGAGCTGCCAAAATGGGTTTTCCCACATGGCAAAGTGATGGTGAAGAAGCCAAGTTCAGGGTTATAAATGTCTCTTACTGGACAACCACTGTCCCGAAAAGCCCCTTTACATCGTGACAGAGACTTGCAGTGTTTCAAACAGTTGATCCTAATAGTTGGCATTGTATTGAGGGCTTGGTCACTTATGCCACAGTAGGGAGTCCCATCATGTCATTGCCTATAGAGGCAACATCATGACTGTGTCTCCTGACTTTTGGCTTCTGTCGAGGCAGATTTTTTATACCATCACTTTTTCCTTATTCCAGTAGGGGCTGAAGAGAGAGAAATCAGTGGATGTAATCTCTTTTCTCTTCTTTTCTTCTCTCTCCTAATCCCGGGATCATAGGGAATGCTCCTTTAAATGTAATATGATGCTAAGAGTGAAGAAGCTCTCTGTGTCTTTTGCTCAGATCCTTCTGAGATGTGGAACAAGCAGAGGGAAATGTTGACTGGCCACTGACCCGCTCAGGGGCAAGGGCAGCAATGAAGCAGTTACAGATTTATGGGGCAAGAAAAGGTCCAGTGTCCTTATCACAGCCTCACTCCAGGCATTGCTGCACTTCCCACCAACTACATTGTAGGTCACGTTTGTATTTTATGGTGTCACTACGCATGTTGTTGTTCTAGTCTAAGGCTTTGATGATTGTGCAGCAGTGAAATAAAACATGTAGCTTCTTGACAGTATTGATTTCCAAAAATAAAAGCCAGTCACTGACCCATAGCAACATACTTTTTCCTTCACTGCAATGTGCTGCGCTGGGCCATGGTCTCAGTTCTCATAGGACCACTTCATGCCCAAGCACAGAGAAGGAGCCCTGCACGAATCAGCAAAGCTGGGTCAGGCTCACAGTTTCCTGGATCGGTGGATCAGAGAGATTGAACAGATGAATGTGTTCTGGTTTTCTTTTTTCCACAGAAAGGATTTTCTTTTAACCCGGTCGTTCATATCAGGCGAGTGACATCAGTTCATTAAATTGCTCCTGTTTTTTCACAAAATTGTGAATTTACAGTGTAACTCTTAACTAAAGAACCATTTTCAGCATACTTGCAGGATTCTCCTGCTTTATCAAATGCTGAAAACAGTTTACCCTCTAGCATTTTTGCCATGTTTATTCTTTTCTTATCCCATTATCTAGGCAAGCAGACTAACTAGTATGAATTTTCATCTAAATATTTTCCCAATATTATCAATAATTAATTTAACATAATTACACAAACAGAGGAAAGTAGTAAAAACAGGATTTGACTACCCAGCAGGAAAACAAATAATCCTGTGTTTGCTCCAAGGCCAACCTCCACCTCAGGTAAACTAAGATCTCAGGTCTTCTCTTAGGCTTGATGTGGTTTATCGGAAGATGTAATCTCAGAGGACGTAACCACGGATTTTACTCTGTATTTACTCTGTGTTGTCAGGATAGTGTCTGACCTCTAGTGGCAATAGAAATAAATTGCTAATGGATCCCGTTGCGTTCATCGGGGAACGAAGAGGTTTGCGAAGGTGTAGTATGCGTTATTGTTGAAAAATTAAAATCAATTACTGTAATGGAAAATGTACTGAAAAGGAATATAAGGCCAAGCCTGAATTCAATTGCCTTGACAAGTTTTGGGTTTTTTTTTGAGATAGGGCCTGACAGTAAATCTTTCAGAGTCAATTGCTGATGAACATCAATGTGTACAAGTCAGTAAGGAACTTGGGACCTGCAAGAAATACATTTCTCCACAACGGGCTCTGTGTATGCAGATGATTTGTGTGGCACTGCCCAGGCTGGTTGGTTCCCAAGCCACTTCCAACACAAAAGTCTGGTTTTCTTCTCTGCCTGAAATCCACACAGAACAGGTCAAAGCAAGGAAAGTGAATGACTCATCCCTTACACTCAGCACCCCTCCGTGACACGCATATGCCTTCACACCAGGAGAGGCCAAAGAAGAGAAAGGGAAAAAGAAAGTCAGGGGAGACCACCCACCTTCTCCCTATCAAAGACCTTTCCTGGTCATTAAGATTTAGTCTTTATATTGGACTCACTCCAACTGACTGGGAGCCAAGCATCTTTCCTAGGAGAAGAGAAGAAACAGCGCATGGGGATCCAAACGTAAGCAGGAGCTGACTGTATAAATCAAATACTTCTGCATCATGTGTGCACTGACTGTATTCTTTAGAAGAGATGTTTGGAAATGCCTAGATGCAGTTTAGCTGTTCATCTGGGATACTGCTTAAGGATTTGTTTTCCAGAGGTGGCTTATTACTTTCTGAGGAGCTAACCCCATCATGTGCTCCAGACTGAGGCATTTGGGATAACCTCGGTGTCACAAAAATGCATCCACTGCTGGAAGGTGGGAAGCAAGATGGTGAGGAGGCAGCACAGCTGGGGAAGCGCAAGCTCTGGGGCTGGGCAGCAGGCAGGGTGGCAGCTGAAGCAGCACCACGCTTGTGCAGCTGCTGGCCAGGGCAAAGCGCAGTGGCACCGGTGCTTGGTGCTGCCCGGGTGGGCTTGCACAGCAGCTGCCAGCCTGCCTCTGCTTTCAGTTCTCTGCCCTGTTGAACACAATCGCGTGAGTTTGCCTCATCGTAGGCATGCTGATTGTGTACCAAAAGGGCAAGAGCTTCAGAAATGCCAAAATGTGGCTACAGTGCAAAAAAAATATAGGAGGGGACAAAGTGTGGCTCTGCTGTGGAGGGTGCTAATACATTATGTGGGCATAAGTCCATAGAGGAGAAAGCCAGTGAGGGCTTCTTTGCACACAGAAAGCACCTTAGAAGCCCCCAAACCACTGTGCTTTGGAGACTGGAGGAGGGGGAGGCTTCAATCTATTTTGCTCTATTTCTGTGCTTATCTGTCAGCCTCTGCTGCTGATCACCAATGAAAACAGAAAACTGGGTTAGCTGGATGTGTGGTCTTACAATAGGACTGATGTTTTGTTCTTTAGTGACCTCCCCAAAGCCGAGGCTTGATGTTCTAAAAAAATCCAATTATCTATTGTTGCCCTGCACCCATATTGCAGTGGTGAAAAAAGCACAGCCAGGTTCAGCATCATTGTGCTAAGGGCTGTACAAACTCAAGAGCTCTCATAGTTCAGCTTTGTTTCTTACTGGGGTGTTTGCTACCTTTGGGTGCTCACATTTAAAACTATGACATAGATACACCTACACACAGTTTTCAAAGAATTGCCATTGTCATGGTTGTTGCTAGATATCAGATATTTTTGTAATTATGACTATTTTCTATCTCTGTTTCATATTGTGACTCAGTAGTTTCAAGGCATCCTGAATTGTTTCTAAGCTCTTCTAGGGAGACCTTTTATAAATTCTTAAAAGACCTTACATAAACTTGTATTTTCAAAGTTGCCTCATGTGCAAGCAATTAAATGTTTACAGAAAGGAAAACAATAAATAAAGAGAACTTTTATCTTGAAGGCTAGTGACGGTTGTCACATGCTCAGTTTATGTTAAATAAAGTTGTTCATATAATTAATAGGTGACATACTGGATCTGTGGGTACTGTGGGTTGACAGTTGGACTTGGTGATCCTTGAGGTCTTTTCCAACCTTAATGATTCAGTGATTCTATGATTTCCTCAATACCAGGGGACTGAAATGCTCTCCATCCACTTGGTACTTTGAAAACGCCCAGGAAGGACAACCTGTCAGCAGATCTTCCCCATCTGTTAATGAACTGTTTTCTGCTTCTGGGTAGCAAATGGAAAACATGACTCTGTACAAGTTCTTTGTATGCAAGTGTGTGTTTGTTTATGTGTAATGTGGGATGCTGGGTGGTCCTGGTTTTGTGGAGTGAGCCCCTGGGGAGTCCAGCCCTTGAAGCTCAAGTAATCCAAGTAGGAGACTCATGTGTTTGCCTTCTGAAAAACAGTCAGGCTTTCAGAATTGATTGTTCCATCACATAAAGAGCCTAACAACAACTTTGACAAATACAATGGAGGTTGATTTCAGGTCATAATCACATTGAAGGCAATCATGAGGCTTTAAATAAATAAGATATATATTACGCATAGCCTGAAAGCACTCCTGCTTCAGTAATCCACTCAGAGTCTTAGCTTTTCAAGGATTCATGTAGTATTAAGTTAATACTGTATTTCTTAAAAATAGTTCTTTTAGCAGTAGATGTCTGACAGCTGAATTTATTGTCGAACCTGCTATTATAGGACTGTAGTCCTGCTTAAACTGGAGTGTCTGTGTAGCATTAGAGAGGCTTCCCACAGTTCACCAGCTGGAAAGCCCAGACTCAGGCTTCCTTTCGAGAATCATTGCAATCATTTTGACAGAGACAGCAAAGGGCTTTTCTTCCTTTCTTTGGGTCCCAAAATCCATCCTTGTTGTTCCAGGAGATGTTCCATTTTTAAATGTTATCATAATGCATTAAGTGTTTGGATTTTCTCTCTCTCAAGTTTTTTTTTCATTATTTCCTAAGGAAACAAAATTTGTGTAATCCAGGGGGATTAGTCCTGTATTAATAAACTGCAGTTTCTCTGTCTTTCCTGCATTTGAACTGTTCTGAGGGCAGGAGCCATTCCAGATCCTATGGGCTTCATAAGAATTAGCAGCTTGCTAAAGGTCAAAGATCCAAATTAGTGCTTTCCACTAAGAAAAATCCTAACTTGTGAGCTCAGTGGTGCAGGACCTGTTTGACCCGCTGGCACAAAACCTGCCACAACACCAGAGTCTGTGAAGAGCAATGAAGGTCATCTGTGTTACTTATGGAGCCTTTTGGGGGGGAACACTGAGGCTGCAAATATGAGGAGAATATAAGGGTACCGTGGGAGGGGCTCATGCTGTGACTGGTGGGAAGCTGGGATCATTGTGGTGGGAATAACTGGTATTTGGGTGTGCCATCATCATCACTGTAGTGGAGACATATAAACACAGCACACAAATTCAAAGGAGGCCAGATTTCATTAGTCCTTCTATTCATGAAACAGCTTGGTGAAAAAATAAATAGATGGGTAGAAGTTGGCGATGATACTGACATTGTTAAATGGAAACGAACTTCCAGATCACCCAAGAGCAAAAATTTGATTTGTTGCAATTTCCTGCATGCTGCTAACAAGAACCAGGTGAAATACTCATGAAGAATCCCTGAAAAAATTAAATCTAATTTAGAAGTTTTTCAGCAGAATCCGTTATGTTTCCAAACTCACAGGAGCCCTTTGCTGAAACTTTTATTTTTTTCTCAATTCCAGAAGATACAGAGAGGATAATAGTACAAACATGTCTGGGGTGTAACAGTTGAGATTTAATTATGAATTTGAACAACATCACAAAACTTCCAGAGAAACTAGCAATATCTCATATGTTGACTAATCTGAAAAAGTCAGTATGTTTTTCAAAATTTCCATTGTCTTTTCATTGTATAAACAAGAAAACAAGACCCAAAACAAACTCCAGTGGAAGTTCATGAAACTGTGTCGTATAAATACAGAAGAAAAATCTGTTGCCACTTATAAAAGTTGAAAATGTTTGTTTCTTCCCAGCTGTTGACAATCCACTGACTATTTCTGAGCTTGGGATTCTGATGGAGTAGATTTTAATTACTAATCATGGCCCTTCTTTGCTTAGGAGACACGTTCTAAAATACAAAATATTATCTCCATGTGTGTCCTGTGAAGCTTATACTGTTTCTTGCTCTCAGATTAAATCCTTTGTAATTCCATCATGGAAAAAAATATATATCTGAAGTTGCGATGTTGACCACCAAGTACTGAATCTCTTTAAATGCTTGTTCACAGCATTAAATTAAACAGAAATTTTAATGAATTCAATCCATGAATTGTATTCTACCAGCTCACTCTTCACCTTTGGTTTGGCAAGTGTCATTTATTAGAACACAAACTAGGAACAATGCAAATTGAGAGAGGTTTAAACAACAGGACATGAATCACCAGGTTCCAGTATAAGTTGGGTACTGACCTGTTGGAGAGTAGTGTAGGGGAGAGGGACCTGGCGGTCCTGGTGGACAGCAGGATGACCATGAGCCAGCACTGTGCCCTCGTGGCCAAGCAGGCCAATGGCATCCTGGGGTGTATCAGAAGGGGGGTGGTCAGTAGGTCAAGAGAGGTTCTTCTCCCCCTCTACTCTGCCCTGGTGAGACCNTGGTGGAGTCTCCTTCTCTGTAGACATTCAAAGCCCACCTGGATGCGTTCCTGTGTGATCTGATCTAGGTGTTCCTGCTCCGGCAGGGGGATTGGACTAGATGATCTTTCGAGGTCCCTTCCAATCCCTAACATTCTGTGATTCTGTGCATTCGATACATCACCTTGTTCAGTGCTCCCTGCAGATGTGTTCTTGCTTCCAGTCTTGCTTGGTCCAGCTGTTTTTGATGACTTCCTGAGCTCTGCCAGACTCCAGCAGCCTGGGGACATTGTCATCTCCAAGGCCTGGCAATTTCTCTCCCCCCTGGTTTCGTCAGGAGTCTCCTGTTGTCTCCAAGACAGGTTGTCACTCTTCTTTTCCTGCCTCTCCCTAGAGATGACCATTGTTTCATGGGAGGATCGCTTCTCCATCTCCCGGGTCAACAGCTGACACCTTCTTTGCTACCCAGCCACATCTCTAATTGTTGTACCCGGAGTGTGCAATAAACTGTGAGGAGATAAAGCAGATGCTGTCTATGAGGGTCTATGAGAAGTATTCCCAAGGTGTGGCCCTTCTTTTCCTCCCTGTTCCACTATTATTTAATTGTTCATTAACTCCAGAAGACTGTAAGGCTGTGTGCAGGGAAGGACGCCAGGCACAGTAGCTTCTTACTATGTGCTGTGAGACATGAGAGTTCAGGCACAGTCTGGTCTGAAACCAGCATCACCAACAAGATCTGTAGTTTGGCAGCATCCTGGGCGGCTGATGGTGAGTAACAGCCCACCTCATATTTGGGTGAGAGTAGCTTCTCATGCTACAGGACTGTAATTGTGATCCTTGTAGCCTATGAAATTTCCAGGAGGATATAACCTCAAATGACTTTTTTGCTTTTAAAGAAGAGTGAAGAGAGTGAACCCTCCAATTAGCAGTACTAGCAGACACATTAGCCCAAATTCAGCTCAGCCCTGGCAGAGGACGATCTTTCGTATTTTCACACCCAGCCTTTAGCAAGGAACTGCTCTGGTTCAGGAACAAGTGAGTATTTGTGCTTACCATATCAGAGATCATTTGTATGTCAAGCATTTGCTTTTTGTAATGTGAAAGATATCCCATGTGTAGTGTAAATGCCCCCTACCCACTGGGAACCCATTATCAGCTTCACTTTTAGGGAAACAGCATGTTGTTTGGGAAATACAGGTCAGGAAACAGGGATTTCGTAGCCTGGGTTCTAGATGGGTTACTCAAAAGAAATGCAGCTTTAACTGTTGCTCTGCCAGGTGTCTCAGGCCTCAAATTCTGCCTGAAAACCTACTCTGGCAACTCCCACATTGTCTTTCTTGATATCTTTCTGCTGAAATAATACTGGAATAAGCTTGGGAATGCTTATTAGAGGATCTTATTAGGAGCAGTACTGCTACCAGACCCAGTAATCCTGCTGTGTGTCATAAATTTCTTCTTAAATCCCATATGCAAATAATTTTAATTTTCAAAATTTCTCATTGTTTTAGAAAAGTATTTTGTGTGTGTGTTTTATATATATATGATAAATAACATTTCTTTTTCTACCACTTTCAGTGTGAGTATAAATTTCTAGGTGTTTTGTTCTGAAGATTCATAATAGACCCCCAGCGGCTTTTTATAAACATTTTGAGGCACAATTTATTCCCTTCATATCTAAGACCGTGAACTACTCATTACTTAGCACATGTTTCGTCGCATAGGCAAACAGCAGTGGTTGCCACACTGTTTTAAAATGAAAGCTGACAAGAGAAAGGTGGGTTTCGTTAATGAATGACTATTGTTGTATGCACTGTGAGCAGCAGCAGCTTGGTTGGAGATGGCTTTTGACAAAGATTTCTCATGTTCACCAGAATTGCATAGGCATAAATGAAAGCAGATAAACTTCACCTCATCTGCAGTTAAACCTTTTTTCATGACAGTATCTAATGTTTACCTAAAAACTTTCATCCCAAGCAATTTACAATTAATTAATCCTCATCGCTCTCATTCTAAAATAAGAGCATTGACAAAATGATGCTGGAGAATCTAGGCTGATTGCCCAGGATTTCCCTCTAACACAGACAAAGTGTCGTCTTACTAATCATCATATTCTTAATCCTGTTTTTCACTGTGAAGAGAAATCTTGATAGCAAATAACTTGCAGTCTGAATCTCTGCAGAAGATACCTTGTAATGGTGACCACAGGGCAATGATTACTGGATCATAGTGCAGGCTCTCAGCTCCCTTTGTAGGGAGAGAAATGGAATAGAGGGCACCAGCTGAAACTTGCAGCATCTTCAGTTATGTCAAATTTGTGATCTATTGTCACTTACATCACAAAGAAAAGATGACCAAGGTGACAAAAGATGAGGAGAGGAGCTGTGGGTTCATCTTTTTTTTGGCCAGTAGTCATAGTTCGCCCTTTCAGTGAGCTCTTGTTGTGAGCCTGCATCTTTCCCTTGCTTCCAGCCAGGTTTGGGGATGTGGGGTGCAGGGCTGGGACAGGCTGGACCATTCTTCCCTGAAGGCTGTTTGGAGAATCCAGGTAGTGAACAGCAACTCTTTCTCTCCCCCTTTTCTCTACCAACATGTAGAACACTTGTGCTCACTTGTGTGATTCTCTACCAAAATTACAACGGGTAAAATAAAAGGTGACTGTCCTGGTGAAATCAGGTCTTACACATCCATTTTCTAATTTTGGTAAAAAAAAGAGTCATATCTTTTCTGCAAAGAGCCTCAGCAATATCTTCCAATCCCTCCTACATCCATGAGTCTTAGGAAGTTTGGAGGGAGACACAGACAGGCTTGATGCATGTCCTTGTCTCCCTGATTCTGTCAAGTTTACAAAGCAAATACAGAGTTTTAACCGATATTGGCCTTTCTGCAGGAGGAAACCTGCTCTGTCTGCTCTAAGAGCCGCCTCCTTTGTCCTCAGTATCATTGCTCCAAAACTGTGCTACTACGCACATGCTTAAATGTCAGGGACTAGGACTCAAAAGGCTTGAGGTCTTTGTTTATGTTTAAAGGAGAGAAGAAGGAGCTTTTTAAGCATTTCTTCGAGGAAGTGCACCTTTAACCTGCATGTTATGACAGTAGTGTAATGGGATATTAGTGTTCATGTGCTTTCAAAAAACCCCAGGATATTTCTTTAAAAGAAAGATCTTGGAGATGCTCTCAGGCTACATTTCTGTGCCGAAGAACTACAAAAAAAAAAAAAAAAAAAAAAAAAGGAGTAGAAGTTTCTTTTACAGTGATAGCAGCTGAGATTTTCACATAACCACCTGCCTTCAGGGCCCGGGAATGTAAGAGAAACACCAAGGGCATGTGGTGGGCCTGTCAAATTGTGCCGCTGTGGAGGAGAAGGAAGCTTTGCAGAGCCAGCAAAGCAATGCGGGAGAGTCTCCAAGGCAGATGTGCCACTTACACTCTCCTGAGGCCTCTGCCATTCATTAGCAGCGCAAAGAGCTATCCAGCTCCTCGTCAAGAGCACAGGGGCATTGGAAATCTTTCCTGCAAATGAAGTACTGTGGAAATCACTTGAATTACAATTTTCCATTAGACGAGGCTCTGGTTTAATATTTCTGCACTTGTACAATACCTGCACAGTTAATTAAACGATACAAAAGGACATTATTTGTGTCAGTATAAAACACTACAGATCATTCTGGCTGTACTTTATGCCTTCTTAAAATAGTTCAACAACCTCACGCTCGCCTCCCACCCCACCTCACTTCCAATATACACCTACCCTTTCTTGATCCTGTTAATAATTTTGGGTATCTTAAAAAAATTTACTGGGAATTAAAATTATACAAAATGAGAAGCTCTTCAACTTCAAATGTATGATTAAAAAGCTTTCGTTTAAGTAGTCTCTTACAGGTCTTAACTGCAGGACAATTCATACACAGGTGAAATTAATCGGATATTTCTAGTTAATCCTGCAGTTCACTTTTCATATGCCCGAAATGGGCAAGAGAGTTTATCTTCAAAGGTCCTAATTAAGAAAAAGAGTGATTCCAGTGGTACAGGTAATTACACCTCTTTGTAACATTGCTTCTTTTTTACAATTAATTTAGAACCATGATCTTATAAATAGAGACTTTTTGCACCTCTTCCCTCCCAAATCTAAGCCCAAAATCCAACCAAGTACTCAAAACCTTAAAAGACCATGGCCTGGAATCACTGAATGGTCTCAGTGGGTCCTCATGAATTTGACTGTGACAGAACATGTGAAGAGTCCCAATCGACAACCATTATTTAAGTTCTACTTTCTGTTTCATTGCCTAATTTGAAATTGCTTTAATCCTTCACATCCTGTCCATGGGCTCTGTAGGCAGGGACCCTCAGGGTTTCCAACTCTGCTGCGGGTTACTGAAACCAAGCAAAACCAAAGGAGGACTTCCCACTTGTTTTTGAATAGCATTGGTTGGGTGCTTTTTGGGTAAGTATTGTTCATGGCAAAGCTTCAACATTTTTGGTATTTAGATGTGTATAAAGCCTGGTAGTTACTTTTAAACAGTAAGGTCCAAGGGGACCTGACTCCTCTTGGTGGACCTGGAACA